>OMKX01089765.1:0-19381 GCA_900302425.1 Brosme brosme
TAATATGATCTCTCCTCTGTCTCCTTCTATCTCTCTTTGCATGCATGAAACACAGATTTATAACATACTTATTAGCCCCAAGACAGCACAGCTTAGCTCCCGGGCTCGACCAATCCCGTGAACCCTACAAGATTTTACTACTGAACCCCTTCCCTTTCCACCAACACCAACACCACCACCTCCTACGCTCCCTTGAAGCTCACCTATGCAGGTCTGGGGTGAAACAGAGCGGTACAGGGCGATGGCTATCCACCTGGTTCCTGCTAAGCCATGGCATGGGGAGGGGAGGGGTAATAAAGAATGGAATGTGGCTCTAATGCCCAACGGGATTACGTCCATCCATGCTCTCTTCCCCCCATGTTGCTCCACCACACCTGGGGGGATTTCTGGATGTCCCATGGTGTTTTCCATGTCCTAGTTCTCACACAGTGGCCATAATCTACCTTCCCACTCCTGGTGATCTGGAAGAGGGTTAGAAGTTTCGCTCAATGTGAATGGAGCCCACAGATGTATGGATATAGACGTCCGCCCACGTGCTTTGGTTATGGGCTCAAATAGCACGGCCGTGCATCTTCTATCTGTTGTATCCATTATCACAACACTAAGCTATCACAACACGATACGTGTGCTGCTGTGCACAGGAATGTTCAGGACCACTATTAGTCTTTTTTTTAAATGATTTGCTTTTATTTCATCCAGCTTTCTGGATATAAAAACATTTATGTTTGTCTGTGGATAGAGTAGTGGCTATAGGGTGTGCGACTTCAAGCCAAATTGGGGTTTCTGTCTAATGCACATATGACAGATCAGGGGTAAGGCCTACTTTGTTCTTTTTTCCCACGTCAAGATGCCAACTGTTCCCGTCGCGTCACACCATTGTAAGGACGGACATGTTAGAAAAGCACGACGATCCTCGACATCGCAACAGCATATCACCACGCCTGGATCCCCGGGAAGTGATTGCCACGGTGTTTGGAATGAAACATAAAACTTGGGAGTAGCATGGGAACCGATGGGGAACGCTGTGTGAAAAGTGGGGCAGTCATCAACGCAGCCTATTTCAAGAAGTGACAGTGAACCGGGGAGGGGGGGAGAGAAGAGAGACATCTGAAGACAACCACACACTGACACCAGTTTTAGGAATCCGACTGAAACTGATGAAGCTGGACCTATTGGATTCAGGATATGAAAGATTTATTGTTCTCAAATGATTGCAGCTGAAAGTGGGCTCTGATGTGCTCAAATCTCTCTAGTGATGAAAAAACAAAAAGAAAACATATCGAGAGGAAAACAAAAAAACTGTCCGGCCTTGTGAAATAAAACAAATGCACAGCACTAAAGTGGAAAATCCTCTTCTAAAAACAGAGAGGTGTTTCCCAGGCAGACCAAAGCTGCATTAGCAGTGAATCACCCTGGGGCACTGTCCACGGGACACGCATTTGGCAAAGTCCTTTTAGATTCTGCCAGCTCTTCGTATCCCTGTTGTTCTAGAATGTGTTCATAAGTGTCTCCTCCACCAGACCACGTCTCTGTGGGAGCAACCCACAGAATGTTGGGAACTGATGAAATGTTTAAAACAGCCATAAATATTAGAGGATTAGGGTATTATATTAATAGGCAGCTTAGCAAAGGAAACAGAAAGCCTATGTGATTCAAAATAAACATCAACATGAAGGGTATTCCCAGAGTGAATGACACATGTGTTCAACAAGGGTAAAAACAATCTATGCAGAGTCCACTGTATTTCTTGATGCCATGATGAATAATAATGTATGCCACACAAAACAGAAGGCCTACATTATATTTACTGAACAGTATAGAGTGGCATAGATGCTCGGCTTCCCTTTAAAAACATGTGTTGAATTGTAACGTTATAACCCCAATACTGAAAGCATAAGGCAGCGGCTCCCACATTAAAACCGGCATCTGGCATAGAAGAGATCTTAAGATGCTGCGCGAGGCAACATCGGTTAATGATGAAACTAACCAGACTAAAAAATCAGAGGCATTTAATATCGCAGGTGTGTCACGGACGTCCACACTAGACGTTAGCTATGCAACAAATTGCAAAAATGTACGTTTTAGACCTACACAAAACACATTATTCTTATTGTTTTTAAGAATATTCTGTTCCAAGGCCGCTCGTTTTTATACGCCCATTGCCGCTGTATCACGATGAAGACGGGAATGGGAGCTAGGTGCAGATTCTCCTTACCATAGAGAAGCGCCGATGCTTGCCGAGGTCTCCTTGGTAGACGGGAAATAGACACGGACAATATCACCGAGGAGGGGGATAGTAATACACGTCGTTGCCATTACACTCATGCGATTCCCAAAAAAATAGTGTGCACTGGGCCTGTATATAAATAAATATATATGTAAATATAGCTCACGACGCCAAAATAAATAAATAAATAAATGAATGCATTCCATCTGGCGTTTATATCTCAATTGTTATTCACCTCTCTCGCTCTCTCTCGCTCATTCTCGCGCGCGTCCACCACCTCCCCTTGCGTCGAAGCGCGCTCGTGCCTCCTTCAGCAAGTAGGAAGGCTTTCCCTCTGCACCGGATGGACGCTTCGTAGAGTACTCCCCTACACTAAAGGTGTAGCCGTGTCCTTAAATGTTGGCTACACACATGTTTGGCTACACATTGCCCACACATGGCTGAACAGTCGAACGTTGTAACTTGTTGGTGAATAAAATGTTGTTTTGTTGTCTTTTTAGACGCATGTGTACGAACTGATGCAAAGTATGTGGTCCGCCTGTGGAGGCTTTCCAATTGATCTCACGGAGATGGTTCAGTAAAAGTAGGTCTACGCCCTATTGACATAAAGTAGCCACATTTAGTGTTTTCATTTGTCGTACAACCATGCGTTGTTTATCCCCCAAACTATAGTGGTTGTTGTTGCGTATCAAATAACCTTGGTGTAAAAATCAAAACAAAAAACACGAAGGAAAGAAAATCCTGATTATGAATAAACCACTTGGCTATTGGAATTAAATATAATTATATATATGGGGACGAAATACCAAATCACATAACATCTTACAGGGACCTCTGTAAACACAAGCCATGAATAATAAATGGTAAAATGCACTAGTTTCAGTAATATAATATATTATCACACAAAACAATGACAGATAACAAAATGATATCTATCATTACTTTATAATCTACCAAAGTTTGAGGTTTTTCCTTCATCCATCTTCCAAAGATTCCCTAGCCTATTAAAGATACTTCACGGACTGATTTTCATCATATTAATGCAAATAAGGTTATTGCTAATAAAACAGTGACCTCTTTTATGACAGTTGATAACCTGTGATCACACCTGATATCACACTTGGTATCTTCCAATGATCTAGCCTTTTCTCATTTCCTCTTTTGTATGATTAGTGTCTTTGGTAACATCATGATTCTTTTAGTATTAGAGTGTAATTGTGTTGCTACTCATTAGCCATTATCCTTATCTCATATTTTTGTCGTTATTTTTCTATCTAGATGTAGATAACTGTTAATTATCCTGAACTATATAATATAAGTCAGACAACCGTTTTCCAGTCCTCTTCTGTCCACTTTAATTCCACTCTAACTATAAAGCACGCTGTTTCTGGGTCACTTGTCTAAAATGGATATTACTACCAAGACCTTGAAATGTTGCAATGTAGTAGTAACATAATGTTCATAAAAGAGCTTTTGTGAGACACAAGCCTAATTCCTAATCATTTATTCAGGCCTTTACTTTGAGAAAAATACATATTGTTGCTGCATTGTAGGCCTTCACATTATATCATTCAAATAAAGGGCAATGACCAAGATCAACCATGAGCAAAAACCCACCATCTTGTTGTAATTGAAGACAGGGTGCGTGTGAATAGAAAGATCCACAATGTAACCCAAACAAAGAAGACCTATTTTTATGGTAAAATGTTGGAGTTTCATCTGTTAATTAAAAATAGTATGATGTTCCGAATTAGCTTCCGAATACAATCACTAGGTTTTCTATCAAGTACTGGTTAACATATTACATATTACATATTACTAACATATTACATATTACTTACTAGTGCTACTTTAAGATCCATATTGTGGGCCTGATAACCTTGACCTCAAGATGGACCTGTCTAGGTACGGTCACAGACTTGCCCAGACCCCCCTGTAAGGTCTAGTCTTGTCCACTAGATGTCGTGGTAATTCTTGTTAAATCGTTTTACCTGTGCTTGTTGTTTTCATTGGGCTCACCTGTTTTTTCGGGTTTCTTTGTTATGGGCTAAACGTATTCAGACGCCCACCTGTGTTCTGATCCCCCAGCGAGCCTCTTGGGGTTGTTTTGTCTACACCTCCAAGCAGCAGCTGAGGCATCCCATCATCTCCAGTTCCCTGTTTACTATGATGGTGACGACCTGGGTCCAGGAGAAAGATGAGCTCTTCACTCAGGGAGGTAACCAAGGCCTTGCCCATATTTGTTTTGTTATAGAAAGCAAACTGTTCAAGTTGAATATATTTAAAGGGTGTTTTTTTCAGCTTTGCTTACCAGTCAAAAAGAAAGAATAGGTTGCAGAGTTGAAGGGCCACTAACACGGGCCACTAACACACTAACACACAAAGACAGAGAGCGCAATCATATTGATAGGAATTATGCATAGAGTGCAAGAGTAAATAGCTTCATATCATCTCTGCAGGGGTGCATTGTCAGCAAAGCACCTTATCCAGTTATTTGGTGTGCAGCTTTGGAAGCAGATCTTTCCAACTGCCTTTTTTGAATTACCACTGAACTTTCATGGTCACATTTTTCCCCCTTATACTCCTGAATGACTTCAATAGCATCAGTTGACTTTTCAGCCAGTCGCATGGTTTTACAATTATGTTTTACAATTATGTTTACATTCTAGATCATTCTAGATCGTTTTTTTCCTTCAACATCGGCTTCAAACTTGATACTTGCCACCCCTCCTTCGAAGGATAAAGCTGCAGGTAGTGGTGCTTGGAGTGGGGGGCAGTGAGAGGGACGTGTGGGAGGCCATTAGAAATGATTATAGAGATGGTGTTCATTTTCTGGTTGACCAAAACCAAATCAATGTAACAAAGATGTCACACCCAGTAGCGGGCATTTGCTGAAATGTAATCAGATTTCCATTGACTATCAATGACAAGTTATAACAATATTGATGCCTTTCGTAATACAATGGTCCTGAACATTGACAGAGGGTTGAAAAAGTAGTATGAATTAAAAAAGAAAATTTAAAAACATTGAATAAGTCATCAGGTTTATTTTATATTTATTTACTATATTATCTCATCCAATTTATTCACACAGCTATGCAAACCCTGATTTTGAACAATAGGGTAACTCATAAATGACATGTCTGGTATAGAGATTTAAAAAAACTTTCTCAGATTTAACCCAGAAAGGGAAAGCATTGATTTCTCAGCCATCACACAAGGCAGCGGAGTATTATAAAATAGTTATATATATATATTCAAAAAAGAAATACCTGAAATAAACATAGCACATTCTGAGCTTGGTTATGTGCCTTTCATCCAGCTCCTACAAAAATACGCAAAAAAATCATAAATTAGAAAAATCACATTGCCCACTTCTCAATAGAGAAGTCGTTGGTGAAATAATCAAACTATAATAGCCATCCTATATTATATTCCAGGACCCCAGAGGTAAAAGGATTTAATCTGATGCGGTTTGTGCATTTCTATCAAAAAGTACCAAACAAAATGTATATCAAATTATTATTTAATTCACACGGTCACCCCCACCATCACCCTCTGTCTGCCGTCTCTCCGAAATGCCTCAGTCCTAGCTTGACCCACACAACGCCCTGCAGGCAGTGCACACCGCCACGGTGCCCGCCACCAGAAAGTCACATGTCAGCGCCCGGTCCAGGATTATGGGTCCATCGCAGACGGGAATCTCCTCCATGGCGATGCCCTGGCACACGAAATAGCTCTCGAGGTCCAGGAGCAGCTTCACCACCAGGCTCACGGAGCTCATGTGCAGGGGATACTGGTCATACAGTGGGTGGCAGGGAAGCAGCGGCTGCTTCTGAACCATGACCCGGTAGCAAAAGTCCGGCTCGATCAGCACCGCCGTGTCCGCCATCCTGGACTGCTTGGCGCACTGGATGATCTGCAGCCGCGGGCCCTCCACCAGGATGGCGTACCAGAGGATGGGCAGCGCCGCGGCCCGCAGCTCCTCCAGGAGCTTATACAGCGGGCTGCTCGAATCCACGTTACGCCTGGCCTGGCTCTCCGCCAAGCTGAAGATCTGTGTGATCTGCGTCGCAAAAACAACAGCCGGGAGTGTAAGAACCATTGAAGAGATTATCGCAGATTATCCTATGGTCTGGTTGGTCAGAAGAAGGGAAGAGGACATGGCTGAAACATTACTCAGAACTCTTTATTTCCCATACGTTGAATTGACAGAGAGGAAAAGACGACACAGGAACTGTACGTGGTTGAGGTAAATACAGTCAATATTTGAAAATGGGCGCACAACGAATACCGGTTGACCATAGTGGCGGTAAGTTGCAGCAACAGCCTATTAGTATAGTTTTTAAAAACTTGGTGGTTGCCAGCGGGCAAGCGGGCACAGGGACACTTACAGCAGGCGTGTCATTGTCCTCGAACCTCCTGGGGGTTCCACCCCTCTCTGCAGTTGCTCTCCCGCCACCCGATGTGTGCATGTTTGAGACCAGGACGGACCCGAGTGAGACCCCTCGAGATGTGCTGATGTGCTATTAGGGGAGGGAAAAAAATGGACGAAACATATCGGGAAGAGAATCTCGTTAAAAAGCAAATGATACTTGGATGCATAAATCCTGGCTAACGGAAAGGAAACGGCGTTAGCTTACCGTTTGGGACTGAGCGTGTTCCCCGTGGTCATGCCTTTGCACTTTGTTCACCTTTAGAAAAAGGATAGCTTTAGCTCCAGTGTTTTACTTTAATCTTGCAGACACTTTTATCCAAGTGGCTTACAGCAAATTCAATTCAAAGTACTTTATTTTTCTGTTAGGAACTTCACATGTGGAGGAGCAGCAGGGTGTGTCCGTACCCAACAGTACATACAATAAACAAACACATGCGCACACGCCATCAGCCCACATTACACATATGGCAGATAAAAAATAAAATCTTTGCTACGCCTAGTGAATAAATAGTACCTCCATAGTGGAGGAGCAATAAATAATAGTTAAAAAAAGAGTCCAGGTGTTAAAAAAAAGAAGAGAGGAGACAGTTCAAAAAGGGGTTCAACCATTCAAAGGTCTTATGGATGCCGGGACAAAGCTTGACAGGGCTCCATTTGTCCTTAATGTAGGGGCTCTGTATCTGTGGCCTGAGGGTTAGAGGCAATACTTGCTGTGTAGAGTGTGTGTGATGTCCAAGGTGATTTGTGTTGCTTTTTGCTTAGTCCTTTTGTTGTATATGCTGATAAGTGATTCCTGCTGTTGTCCAATTATTTTGCTGCTCAGTTTGATGATTCTGTTTAGTGGGTTCCTATGGATGTTGGGCAGTGCTCCAAACCAGGAAGTGATGTTAATTTAATAAATGATTATGGATTCAATGAAACATCTGTAGAATGCTGTCAGAACGGATTGGTCGACCAGGAGTTTGCGAAGGAAAAAGAGAAAAGAGACTGCTGGCACTTGGAGTGGATGGTATCAGTATTTGTTTTGAAGTCGAGTTTGTGGTCGATGTACCGGAGAAAGAAGAAAGAAATGTCATTATGAAAGAGCAGATATGGGTATGGGCGCATGCATTGCTCTGGGAGACACACCCTTAACACTAAACTATCCTGCCCACTGGAATTAGCGGTCAAGAATGATTGATTTATATTTTTTCATTTGTAGTCAGGGTTTGGTAGGATCAAACCTGCGGAGACAGCCGGGGAGTTCTGCTTGCAGGCTCAGGGCTGTGGCTCATTTGCACTCTCCATTGAGCTCGGTGGATGGCCTCAGGAGGCCGCTTGCTACTGCTACCTGGCTCGGGACTCCGGTACATCTGCACAGGTAAACACAATGACAGCAAGGTTTCTTTTGGGTGGGGGAAAAAAACACAACTGAGTCCTCCTGCACAGTGACAGAAGTAGGGCTGCACGATCATGAGAAAAAAACACAACTTTGTGAGTCCTGCAGAGTGACAGAAGAAGAGCTGCACGATCATAAGAAAAAAAACACAACTTTGTGAGTCCTGCAGAGTGACAGAAGAAGGGCTGCACGATCATAAGAAAAAAAACACAACTTTGTGAGTCCTTCTGCACAGTGACAGAAAAAGGGCTGCACTCAATATTTAAAGGCGTCCCAGAAGGAGAACAAAAGGCCGCTGGCATGTCCCCCCCACTCACGGCTGTGGAGCGACTGTCGTCCTCGTCGTGACCACCGCTAGGTAGTTCTTTGCTTCTCTTGGTCAGGGACTTGCGACTGTAAGTATACCGAGGTTTTCGTCTGCCAGGGCCCAACTGCAAGGGCAACAAGTGTCTCTGTCAAATACAAACATCCACATGTGAGTGAATGCTGCAAGTGTGGCTGGCAGGATGTTGATTGAAACCAGCATCGGTGTCAAGACAGAGGAACAAAAAGCAAAAAAGCATGAGTGAAAATGGCAACATAAAGCAAGCAAGCAAAACAACAACAACAACAACAAACATGCATTGCGAATAAACACACATAAAACATAAACACAAATACAGCGGCCAACGTCAAAGCCCTACCTTGGCCTGCCTCCGGCACTGGCGTAAACGGCACTTCTGCCTCTTCGTGTTGCGGCCCCCAAACTTAGGCTTGTCTATGCAGAAGTCACAGGCGCCGCAGTCTGTTGTGCTGAGACAGGCGTCGCATGTCCCGCACGCACGCCGCCTCCGCTTCTTGGGCCACTGGAAGACCGGGAAATTAATGCAAAATAAATAAGTATTCTTTGTTTTTAAAGGGCCATCGCAACATTTGAATGGAATCATTTCTGTCTCTCTTATTGGGCAAAGTTATAGTCAAGTTCAGTAGATAACCTATGCAATGCATGAACCTTCACTTATCATTTATGCTGTATAATGGTCTCTTTGGTGGATTGTTTTATCTGATTCTAAACTATAAATATGCTCATTTATATTATACTATTTAACAGCAACAGATATTTAGTTAAAGGTTTATTTAAGGACAAGGTCGGCGGGTTCCTATTGCCATCCCCAAGGAAACAGTTTAAGTATTGTCAGCGGTGGGCCGCCTTTTCCCAGGCTGATGTTAAGGTGCTGAAAAAGGGATTTGGTATAAACACACATATCTGTGAATGACCACTGCTGTCCTCAAAGTAGCAGAGAAGGCTCCTCGGATATACAAAAAAAACAAGGTGCTCACATCCTCATCATCCTCATCCAATTCCTCCCCCTCCTCATCAGACATGTCGCCCTCTTCGTCATCCAAGCCGATGTTTATAGAATGCTCTGTGTCACTGCTCTGGTGTAAACAAGAAAAAGACAAGAAATAGTGAAATACTCGCTTATAAAAAAAGGGTTGTTTGATTTCCCACTTACTCTTAAATCAAAATATGCACAGCAGCAATTCTGTGGTGTGTGAGCTGCACTATGTCGATGTGTGCGTGCACAGTGCTGATGTGCGCTGGCGTAGAGTTTTTATTAAGAACACTGATTCCAGTAGGGCTCTGGTGCATTCCAACAGAAAAGTTATCATACTCGTTCGTATAACAAATGTGATATGTGTGCAAGCCAAATTTTGTTGTCATTAATGTTAGCTCAAATACAGATTTCAGTCTGCAAGGGCCTAACTGCATGGCTGGGCTTGCAGTTGTTACTTTTTCACTTAATTTCCTACATTAAGTGTTAAGCCATTCATGTTTCCACAATATTTCTCCAATGACAATAATGACAATGTTACAATTGAGGTGGGTGCAGTAGGAAGCACCTATGAAATAGATGTTTTAAATAAAGCGAATAGCATTTGGGCTGCCAAACATCCTTTCTAATTCTAAAATTAGACATTTAAGAATTAGAAGAAAAAAAAAACACAGTGTTGCAAGCAGTGTGACAATGGAAACGGAACCTCCATAATTTGATCCGTCACGTCCATTTCAAATCCAAAATGTACGTCATCTCCATCCAGGGGCTCTTGAAAATCCTCCTAAACACAGTTTGTCAAAACAAAAAGTTAGACGACACTGTGTCACTGGGTCCTTTGTGTGACACACATCACTGCTGCATAAAAACATATGCAAACCAATATGGTTCAACCTTGTATGTTAATATGCACTGAGCACCTCTTTCTCAGCCATGATATCACAGCCTGATGAGCACGCTACAAAATGTGGATGAGGTTACCAGGTAGCTGAGTTCAAGCGGCGGAGGTGGGCTCAGCTTGACCCGGAAATTCTCCGCCATGAGTTCCTAAAGGAATGCATAAAGAAGAATTGTGAGAACTTTGTGCGACATGATGGAGAACCTCCAGTATTTGAGAGGTGTAGGTGCAACCTCCAGTTGCACCTCTGTGAACCTACCTTGCGGATGGGACAAAGGCATCGCCGTTTCTGGCAAGTTAGCCGGGAAAAGGAGTTTGGCAGCGTGTTGAGTTTGTCTTTACAGTTGACACAACTGCCACAGTTCGACGTTCTCAGGCAAGCCTGGCACTGCCCGCAGGGCATCCACTACAGCACAGAGCAGAGCATACACTTTCTTTACACACTTCACAGGGTTTCATGCTCAACAGGCTACGTAAGGAGGTGCAAAAGGTCATCACAACACTCTAAACCGTTAGTTTTATAAATTGTGCATACATACACAAGCCTTACCCTTTTCATACGGACACTTGGATGCGTTTTCCGCTTGGCAGCTGTTGGAATTATATAAAAATGTTTTACAAATAATGAAGGAAGAGCAAACGGCAAGATTATGATGTAGTTTCAGCAATATCACCAAATACATTCAAATTCAATAACACATTGTTCAAACTCAGCAATTCCTTAAGTATACACATTGTTTATATAGAGGCGAAGCCACAGCATAATAATTACATCAATAATATGTTAATCGCATTGAATAATTATAATACCAGCCCAAAAAATTGAATTTTTGTCATAATTGTACAGCCCTTCCAAATATTTCATATTAATTCTAAAACAAATTTTGAACCACAATAGTTGCAGGCAAGGACTTACACCAGCAATTGGGACAGCATGGCTTTTTCCTCTGTCTGTCATAGGCAGTGCCTATAAACTGAACCCCGCACCCCGAACAGTTGCTGCAGGGAAAAGGAACGTATAAAGACATGCAAAACAACTGCATAGAGTCATCACTAAATTAATAGTTTGGTTGAGGACAATAGCCGCTCATTTCCGCCAGGCAGTCTGGCAGTAACGTGCAGATTGCGTCACTCTGCTTTAATATTTACTACCACCGGTGTCACAGTCAGTAGCGTTTGACCAGTGAATTTAACCAGCACCGACTTACAGGGTGGATTTGGGGGACCATGAGTCATGTTTCACTGGGGGGTTTGGGTTTTCCTTGATGCCCGGCTCTTTCTTGATGCCCGGCTCTTTGTTGATGCCCGGCTCTTTCTTGATGCGTCGCTGGGGAGAAACCAAGGGGCGAGGTTCTGGAGTGTCGCCTCCCTCGTCTTTCTCCATGCAGCTGGATTCCGACGACCGATGCTCTCGAATCTTCCTCTAATGTATCAATACATGGAGGAAATGTAGATGAAATTGAGGACAGAAGTAGGACTCATTTAAAAAGGTCCCCTATTTGACCACACTGCGTGATGTTGATGAGTCATTATATAAGCCATTTCACAAATCAACCCTCTAGTGACATGGCTTGGCGCACTGGATGATCACTAGAGGGTAGATTATGAAATGGCTTGTAATGGCTAATCAGCATCACATCAGGTGGTAAAACAGGGGTCCTTTAGGTGGGGACTTTTGGGGTGTACAATGCAGCAGTACCCGTTTTCGCCTTGGGGGGTGCGGTTGGCCCTCATGGAAGGCTCCCGTCTTGAAATCAAACCTGGCTATGTCCATGACGCTCCCCAATACAGCAGCCAACTCTACTTTGCTTCTCACGCGTTCACCAGCAGGACTGTGTTGAAGAAGGACCACCAGAATGGTCCATGTAAATACATAAATCATGTCAGGATGCAGAGCAATAAAACATGCACTGTACTGAACAGAAGGATCTGCTGAATGGGAGAGTTTGTGTTTACCCAACGTAATAGACATCCCTCTGGCCAACACTAGACCCCGAGCGACGGATGACTTGTCTGCGCTTCCAGCCCTCTCCTAGGATCGGCCAATCCTCCCACCCCTCATCAGCATTGGTGGTCTTACGGAAGTGGGAGACTCTAATCGTTTTGAGAAAGCAAAATGATGGCAATACCAGTTGCATCAAAATGTATAGGCCTGAGTAAAGGAAGAGGAAGCTTCACATTTGAAGTTGGTTAATGCAAGCAACACAGGTCCCCTCATCAGAAGCAGAATGTTTTTTGTGCCAGGTAAGTTTTTACATACTACTACCAATAAACATTGAAGAGTCTATAATGTTACAAAATGATTAGATAAAGATAAATATGTGAATGTATCCAAACAGGCAAACAGCATCAATGTGTGCCATCAACTTTTACTATTCTGCAAACTTCCAATACGTTACAGCAGCCATCACGGCCTTCGTAAGGATCACAACAAACCCCAATGACAAAATTCCTCCACGAGTCAAAACACAAAGAGCCCCTACAATGCGGGAAACCTTGAGAGAAACGTCCCTCGGCAAACGCATATACATTTATGAGATTGGTATAATCGAGGGACACGCAAAAAGATCAGACTAACCTGTAGATTCTCTTAAAGGCCCTCTCGCCGCTGGCCACACTCCCGCTTTTTTCACTTTCTGCAGCCACACTCCCTTCCTCTTCTTCTTCTTCGTCTCTCCTGTTAACGTGCTGCCCAGGCTCCCAGCTATGTGTATCGTCGTCCTCCTCAAGGGGCTCGAACCAGTCAACTGGAGGGTCATCGTTACCTGCTTTAGCCCCCTTGTTTATCTCTTCTACACCCGGTTCTCCAGTAGTTGGGATGATGCTGTACCCGTGATCAATACTAGCGGCGGGTACCAAGGCCATCTCTGGCTTTTCCGATTCAACTTCGTGGTGTTTTGGTTCAGTTGTCCTCCTCGCCAGACAGCGGGCGTCCCGATGCTGCCTCGTTCATTGATTGTTGTTGGCTACCGAGGATTCCAGCCCTTCCTGGGGGGGGAAAAAACCTTTTAGCATTTAAATTGGCAGAATGCCAAAACGTGCGTTGTGTTGAGTAACTATAAAACGCACACTGTAACCGGCTCATTTTCTTTTAAAGATATAAATAGTTTGGCCACAATGAAAGTTGCAATTGCAAAATAAGCGGTAGGAGTTAAATCCCACCTACATCAAGTCTCACTTGATCTTAACTTTAGGCAATTTTAAGTTGTGTGATTAAAATTGAATACGTTACTTCAAAACAATACCTACAGTTTAATAACTGGATCCTTGTGAATCTAGTGGTCATTTAGGAACCTCACATTTAGCTAGACGCAAGCAAGTTAGCCATTTGACCCTTCCAATGCGATCTTTCTGTAAACATATATCTCATAGTAAGTCAGAAAACCACTACGTTATAAACATTGTTTAAAAGAAACGTGACCTTCGAAGTAAGCCTATTTCGCATCAACGGTAACCAGCTAACTTGAATAAGATGTTAACATTAACCCTTCAGTAACGTTAGCTTATGCTAGCAGGAATGAAAACAAGCTTACGGTTTGCTGCGGTTATGCGTATCCTTTTAAATCGGCTATGTATGACTCAGCGATACTTTCTAGTTATAAAAAGGGTATTAAATATTAAAATGTAATTGTTTTAGTTTTTTTTCTGATTTTACCGCGCCGTCCCTTGACAGCCTTGCTACGGTGGCCGAGGCAGTCATCGTAGGGCTTGCAGCAATAAAGCCAGCTACTTGCAACCATACCAGACATCGTGTCTATCATAATATATCAGCGCAACACAATAAAAAATTGTTTCATATTACCAGCATTACGGGTTTATAGAGGTCGCATGTGATGACCACTTTAGTTTACCAATCTATGGGTAGGAGTAAATATTGATGACGTATTATGTAGGCGGGGCCTAGCCGGTGTCAGAAAGCGACGTCAATTGACAGGTTGTCTCTAACGGTGGTGGTAAAATAAAGTAAAAGTCTGAGCGCTGAATTTCTTCTTTAAAGAGCAAACTTGAAAGAAAAAACGTTAGTTAGTATATTTTGCATGCCTCAATTTATTTTAACGGTTTGTCAGCACAAGATAAGGAGCGAAACATGCGAAATAAACTCACGCTTAGCAATGGGATGAAGTTGCCAGACCCACACTCACAGTCCTCCTAGATGTAGAATTCCATGACTTGGTGGAAGATGTTTGTGTGCTATAATTGCAGTACATATGTTCTCCAATAATATATGTACTCCAATAATTATGTGAACTTTATTAATATATATCCTTCAATAAGGGTAGGCTATAGGCCAAAGGTTTTCTAATGTTTTCCCTAAATCTATATGTTCTAATATAGCATCATTACTGCAGATTATTGTTTTATTTGTTCTGATAAATGTTAGTTTCTTTCAGCATTAAGCTTTACAATTTACCATTAACAGCTTTATTAAAATATGCATTTTTGTTTATAGGTTAGAACTTGTTGTTTGAAGATATGTCCAATACTATAAAACACTACTAAATTTAAAATAGCTCTACATGATTATATTTCTCCCCTGTAACAAGATCATATTCTGCAATGCAAAGAAAATGTCTACATCACAAAAAGATAGACTCCTGACTGAGTAGCATGAGGTCACAGATGACAATCTGAGGGAGTCGGGAGGCTTGGACCCAATACGGCGGTGCTTGGGTTAGGGTTAGCAGTGCTTTCTGCACAGCACAACACAACGAGTGTTTGGCATTCAGTGCACAAGCGGACACATTCTGCCCGAAATGGTGATGCTTGAGTTTTTGTTCAGCATAAACTGCTTGAGGGATCATGGCATCATTTTTATCCTAAAGAGACAGATGATAGTTTACACTATATCGAAAATTCATACATTTGCAAAAAAAAGAAATGCACAGTGTTCTTTGTTCACAGTTTTACAGACACAGTGAAATGTGTGTCTGACACTATTCACAATATTTGGACCCTGTGGTTTTCATGATATTCAACATGACTCATTCAACAGTAAAACGAGAGTAATTGCTAGACCAGTGGACTGTTTACACATATACAAGGCTGACCTTGGAAATAAGAGGTTGAGCTAACCAAGACTCTGTTGTAGTATTACAAAGGAGGACGAAACACATGCACAAGTGAAACTTAGCAAAGCTCATGTTGGCTCTCTTGGGGCTGAAATGAAAAACGGAATCTGACTCAATTGTGAAAGACCCATGAGCTGCTTCAAAATCAGGCAGAGAAAGCTTGCTGGTGGTTTCTGCCCAAGTATCCTATGAACCTATAACAAAAACTAATAATACAGATAAATAATAATAAGTCAACATATATAACACCAGACAGTCAATAAGTTAGGCTAGCAGTAACCTGTGCAGGTCTCAAAAACTGTTGCCACTTTCTGTTTTGGAACAAAGATGAAATAAAGTCTGGGCTTTGTGGAACCATTGCATCTTGCATCTTATCAATGCAAGTGCTTGGCACTTGTTCTATGAGCATCCTTACTGTACCGACAGCGATATATTGTTGTTTCTCTTTCTTCTTACAAATGTAATTATTGTAAAAGTCGCTTTGGATAAAAGCGTCTGCTAAATGACCTAAATGTAAATGTAACCATTGATGCGTCCCCTGCAAAATACCATTGCACACTCTTTATTATACTGAGGAAGATTTAACCAGAGTTTGGCAGCAGTTTACTTAATTTAGGCTAATCTTAAACTTTGAGCTTAGCAATTGTTCTGATAGGTCTATGCATTTCATCTTTAAGATAGATATGTATATTTATCATAGTACCATAGGCCATAGATTAATAATTAAATTATTATTATTAATGTTTATTTGATGTGGACATAGCAATTACATTGGACAAACCAGATGCATTGTTTGAGGGTTTTAGCACACGTGCTAATTCGCAACACTTGTCGGCTTTTGAAACGATAGAACAATAAAAATAGAAAGAAAGGAAAGAGAAAAACCCCCAAAAAATGCAAGCATTTTTCCATATTAAATACATACACAAGCTACAGAACAAAGGCATCATGAACAAGTAATCAACCAGTTAATAACTATTCATGTGAGCACTGTTGTTTTGATTTTAGCCATTGTCAATGCCAGCCTTATAGTGGGGCGGCTTAGCAGCATAATTCATAAGAATCGTGCACTTTGTGATAAAAGCGTGAAATTTGGTACACTTATAGCCAAAGAGTGCAAAAAAAATTAGATATCGGGCCATCGCGAATTTTCAATATGGCGGCCGTGGCAGCCATTTTTAGAAATGGCCACCATTTAATACCATTTCCATGCAAATTTTCTTTTGTGTGTTGATTATAATATGTTATTAATCATATATTTAGCTAAAATTATTTACCTCACATAGCTCTTCGGAGTTTGTACAAGATGGCTGTTATTTTTCAAGATGGCCACCATGACTGGTTTGAAAAGCGTAACTGCTTCAAAGTTGCATGGATTCCTGTAATAATTGATATTGGGGTCAGATCACACATTTTTATGATAAAGGAATTCAGGTGGTAACTTTAGTATTTAGTCTATTTGGAAGCTCACAATGCAAGATAGGCCTAACTGACAATAGTAACTGTCCAAATATGGGGTAAATTGTGGAAGACTCAGCAATCCCCTTCACAGTAGCATAGAGCTGTACAGTCTAAGGCAGCTTTTTTGCACTTACACTGCTTAACACAACCCTTCTTACATTTGCAGGAGATAAGTTCATAGCTGGACTGGCCTGCATCAGGCAGACATGTCCAAAATGGTTCATAATGTCCCTCAGATGCCTTTGACCAGCCCCAACTACAAGGAGAAGGAAGCTCTGGTGTTGACACCAGCATCTGACCCCATACATGGCCTCCCTGATAGACTGCCCTCTTAACATGCTCCTTAAGGGCAGCCTTTGTTGGAGGGATTGACTGCACATTGAGCCTCTTTGCAAATAACTTCCTCCTAGCTTGGTCTATGTCTGAGGATGTGCTGGTTCGATCATAGAGCAGGATTATAAACCTTTCAATTGTTGCCATTTGCTCCTGTAGAATGTCATGTGGGGCAGAAGACAATTCTAATAGGGCATTTGTAAGCTCAGGATAGACAGTCCACACAGCCCATGCAGTCTTTTTCCCATGCCCAGCAAAGCTTGATACTGTGTCACAGCCAGTCAAAGCATGAAACACAGGAAGAGCACGTGCCTTCTCAGGCCCAAGTGCAGCTGAGATTTCATGGGCTGCTAGGTATCTAAAACTCTTTCCAGTACCAAATGCCAACCAAAGCTCATCCCCTGCCTTTAGACCTTGAGCTGCTGCCACAGCTAGAACCACAACATCGGTATCAACAGTTTGGATCATAATTTTGCTGTGACCATTTCGTACTGCATGGGCCACATGTAATAACATGCGAGTATCAGCTTCCTCATGTGTGCATGGAGAAATTGAGGACAGATCAGAAAGGGGTGGCTTGCTGAGGACTTCTACATCATTAGTGATGACAAGCTGTTTATCGTCGTGCACAAACTCAAACCATCTGAGCAGAGCCTCTGAGAGGAAGGTGAACAGCTCAGTCTTATTGCTGTCTACTCTCAGAAAATTTTGCCAATTCCTGGGAATGGCTGCAGTGCCTACAACACGTCTCTGTATCCCTTTCCCACGCTTTGCTCTTGTTGCTGCCTTCAAAGAGTCAGACAAGTAGCGGTCCCACACCAGATCAAGCCTGGTCACATTTTTAAGTTTTCTGGACAGATGTGGAATGAAGATGTCATGGGCATATTCATTGAAGGTCTTTACAGCACTTGGCTTTAGCATCTGGGCGGTGGCTGCTCCATCTATAATTGTGCAGGTCACCTTGGGATTGTCAGAGTATGCACTGCAAACAAGTTCAAGACATGAGAGAAGATCACTCTTCGCACCCTGGCGGAGACCAAGCCCATCAGAAAGTGCTGGGGGACAAGCCTGATGTCGAAAAAACTCCTCAAGATTCCCATCTCTGCTCTGGCAAGCAATGTATAACCTTGAAAAGAGCTGCATATCTTGTTTCAGCGATACTATTTGCTGCTTTGTTTTTGATACTCTCCTCACAGTTGCATTACCAAATACAATTATTTTGTTCCGTGCAATTGGACTATCCACTGGCTTAGTTTGTTTGATAAGGCATTCTATACTGAAAGCTTCAAATTGTTTCTCTCCTGTCTGCTTCACCTTCCTGACTGCTTCAACTGCTGAAGGACCAGCAATTTCTTTTGAGTGGAGGACAATAAGGTCTTTACTCTCCTCTTCAAAGGGGTTTCCGAGCTCTTCCATCACATTGACCAGAGAGCAGACATCCTTGATGAACGAGACTTGAACACTTGTTTTTTGGTCATGATGACATGTGTCATCCAGTCTGCTGTAAGAATAAGCCTCAAACTCTTGAACAAATTGGGCAACTTCTGGTCCTGCTACCATCCATCGAAGCAATGCGGAGGGGTTGTCTGTCAGGCCCACAGCACCACCATCTCCTTTGATGCATGCATTCATCTGTTCATGGGCCTGGTCAATGGCTATGGAGGAAAACACCCGCTTACTCTTCTTGACAGTGAAGTTACCGGCATGGAATTCTTGAGCTAGACTTGGATGTATCATTTGGAGTTCAGCCATGTCTCTCAGGTGAACTGGGATCCACCTGGCGTAATGAGTATGGTCCATAGCATGAAACCACTTGGCCAGTTCTGTGAGGGCATCAAGGTACATGGAGAAAGAGGCCTCCCGCAATGATCGCACAAAGACCAGCATGAGCAGCTCTATCTCAAGGACAATTGACCAGTACTGAAATTGTGGGATGTTTTCAGCTTTCTGGTGACACCAAGCTTCAAAGCTTAGAGGTACACCTTCTGTCTGTGTTTGACAATATAGGTTGTAAGCCCGATACTGCAAAATATTCAGAGCTGCTTTGAGAAAGGAGTCAGCTATCCCCGGAGAAGTCATGTCAGCTTGCACTAATGCTTCAACCCAACCACTTCCCTGCAACCAGGTCCCCAGCATTTTCAGCACTGCCCTCTCAATATGCAGTCCACCAAACATAACCACCAATTTGTCCGTACCATATCTGTCAGGCCACTTGAACTGTATTTGCTTTGCCAGGGCATACAAAGGCTGATCAAATGTGA
>OMKX01089766.1:0-14043 GCA_900302425.1 Brosme brosme
GTCAAGCTGCAGCCAGGACCGTGTGTGAGGCTCAGAAGAGACTAGCACGTTGTCCTGCTCATGCTCCAGGTGAATCGCGGGGGGGGGCGGCACTATAAGAGTGTAGATACAGCAAAGAAGAGCCTCGTGGTTCTGCACTCCCAATGACCAAATCGTTATTTTACTATTAGGCCTAGCGTTACTCTCAGAAGGATTATACCATAGCTGTTTCTTTCTCCATTGTTTCTCAAGGTTATGTTTGTATACTTGAAAGCTACTAAAATACTTTGTATTAAACTGTGAATGATAAGAATAACTCACCATTTTTCCTTTTGCAGTGCATTTTTTTTATTGACACCAACATGTATCTCTGTAGCCTTCTTCTCGGCAGCTCATTAAATTCTACTATTTAAAAAAAATATATATACATATGTGTTTGTTTTTTGTGGCGGTTATTGTGAAGACAACCGAAACAAAAGCAAGCTTGGGCAATGTAACTTAGGTCGCTATGGAATATCTTAGCGCTCTCTTCATCCCTCAACGACAACAGTCTTAACATTCAGGCCTCCAGGTTGGTACAGAGTGTTTCTACCTACTGATGTGATTTCATATTTTAAAGACATGAGTTAATGTTCGCAAGTCATTGCAGGGCTTGTTATTGAACAAGTTCTTGGTGGCGCGTGGTGAAATCACCATTTAAGCTCGTTACGGTGGGAGCTTTTATTGTTGTAACTGTTCGGGGAAACAAACGGTTTCTTCAGCTAGGCCAACCGCCATGGAGAGACAGCCAAAACGCAAGGTGCCAGTGCGTTTTGAAAATATTGATCAGGCAGAAAATATCGACCTTTTAATTCCAAAACAGCAGAAAATTAGAAAGGTTAAGGACGAGCTAGCAAATGATACCATGGGCAGAAATCCGTGGGAGGTTGAAGAGCAAGTCCAAGCGATTAATTTAAATAATATCGTTCTGCAAACGATAGCTGGCCAACATAAATATGGAGACCAGCGGCCTTCGACTGAAACTTCGTCGAGGGTAAAAACAAATTTTGCTCCCGTGCCTGGAGGATTAAGAGATATCAGTCATCAACGAGATTCAAGGCCAGGCGTTTTTTCCCAATCCGACGATGGATATTATAGAGCTTTCAACATAACCTCTGCTGGTCAACTCCCCCCGATCAATGTCTTTCAGGCCATTGAAATGCCCCAGGCCGATACCGTTACACAGCCGACTACCCCCCAGCCCCCTCCTAAACACACACTTTGCACTACAGGCCTGGATCTTAGTATTCCCCCATCAGAAGAAGGTGAGATCTTTAGGCTAAGTAGATATAACGTTACTTGTATTAACGTACAATTTTCTTTCGCTTGAGTAGGTGAGTATCTTTTAAGCAATAGATCGTTGTTGGTTGACTTTCTTTCAGTAACTTAACGTTAGTCAACTTTTTTGTCAGGTATAAAAATGGTCAGGTCACAACATATGATTTGCCTTATGTATATATTATTTTGTTACTTCCACAAAGAAAAAATAAAAGCCCTGGTTTTGACCGAGACACCATACAGCAAAGACAAAAAGGGCAATATCAAAAGGCCAATGAACGCCTTCATGGTGTGGGCTCGTATACACCGACAAGCCCTGGCCAAAGTCAACCCTCAAACCACCAATGCGGACATCAGCATTCAGCTTGGCAATGAGTGGAGCAGGCTGAGTGAGGAGCAGAAAATCCCCTACTATGAGGAGGCTCAGAGACTGAAATATGTGCATCAGCAGCAGTTCCCTGGTAAGAACAACTTCAAATGTCATTTCTGGCAGAAAGTGGTGTGATCTTTGAAATATGAAAGTGGCATGAGTTTGAATCTCTGCTGGTAAGACTCAGAGCCATTGTAACTAATAACACACAGTAACCAAACTATCACAACAAAAACGATTTGTTCCACTAAATCCTGCTCTATTACATGTTCTCAGTCACCAAAGCAGTCACCTTTGTTTGAAATCAGTGGCATCCGTGGAAAAAGAAGCTTTAGCCGTAGAAATATGATTACTGGTTACTGGTAGGAATGGAATAGTTTGGGTGATCATGGCAGAAATGCCACGTGACCTGGTTCTACTTCAGGCTGGATCTATCAGCCCCAGAAGAAGAAGGGATGTCCGGGAAGCAACCGCCCCAGTGCTCCTGAGTCCGTTCAGGCAACGGAAGAAGAGCCGCCTGGTTATGCCTCCCACCGTCCCTGCTCTCACCAGTCCTCCCATCCTCACCACCACAGCCAGCTGGGAACAGGTGGGACGTGCTTACAGGACTTAAAGGATCACGTGGCACTCATCTCTAGTGGATCAAGTAGAGGCTTTCACATTTACATTTTTAATCTACACCTCTGGGGAGAAATATTAGACTGAGTTTTGTGAACACAAATGTTCTTATTGTGCTACATTGTGCAACCTGACAGGTGATTTGTCGAGGGACGACAGCTATGTATTCTTTGTGTATATACCATGCATACTTGCTATACAGCACTTTATACTGCATCTTGTGTATGTGTTGCATGTGTGTATATTTGTTCTGGGTTGTCCTTGCCTGTGTGCTGTGTGTGTGTGTGTATGTATATCTAGATCTATAGATAGATATAGATATATTTAGATAAATATTGATATGTATGCACGTGCGTGTGTTTGTATATGTATAGAGTTTATGTGTCATGTGCATGCATGAGGGCAATATCATGCATGCTGTGCTGTGTTATATCCTTCAGGCTCCAGTCGTCCTGCACCTACCAGTCTACCACCTGCCACCACTCACAGCCTCCAGTCATCCACCACATCGGTCCCTGTGTTCCCCCCTCAGTCTGGGGGCTGGCCATCCCAACGGGCCGACCCTCGGACCTTACACGCACCAGCCTCCTACCCGGGCCCCTCTCCATCCCCCAGGCCCTCCCATGCACTCATTCAGGGCCAACATCCAGATGCAAGATTCCTTCCTGGGCCTTCTCCGTCCAGCATGGTTTGTTCCTTTCCTCAGGGCATACCCATGTCCTGGTCCAACCCAGCTCCCTCCAACTTCTACTCTGCATCTTCTGCTTTGATGCCCCACCCACTGGGCTTTTACTCCAACCCACACTTTGGGCCCTACTGCCCCCAAGGATTCTTCCCTGGACCCCAGTATTACCCTCAGAGGTGAGGACAACTGTCATCGCCTCAGCCATCCAAGTCTGGTTTGGTACAGCCTAATTTTCATTCTGGTCCATACCACAAATCAAAGCTAAATTAAGATCTGGTTCTTGGATCAGGGTAGGAATTTGTTCAGTCCCTTTATACTTGTTTTTAGACAATGTGTTTGGTGTGTGTCCACTTGATCTGGGTTATTCAGGGAAATCTGGGTGCTCAAGGGCTAGACAATGAGCAATGTTTATTTGACGAAGCATTCAGTGATGAAATGCATTAATCATGGTTTCTGGTCGTTACTTTCTGTAGATCATTGAGATACCGGATGTTACCTTGACTAACCCCCTAATCCCACTCTGTTTTCTAACTGAAGTGGGTTTTTCAGTTTCTCCTACAGCTACCCGGACAGCGGCCCGGGCGTGGCTAATGTGATGAGCTACTATGAAAGCCACCCCCTGAGGCACGAGGCGGCGCTGGCGGCTCTCCACCTGGATTACCTGCAGCGTGAGCAGCAGCACGTCGGGGCAGGAGGCCCAGGCCAACCAGGACTTCAGGGGGCTCACATGTACGCTGCCCAGACTTTTGGCCCGTGTTTTAGGAATCTGACCAGCATGCTGGATCCAGAGGCCCTGGACAGAGTCCTCAACAGCTCCGGCAGCGCACCAATGGGCCTAACCCAAAGCCACCAGGTCCCCAGCCAGCAACAGCAGCAGGAGGAGGTGGTGGGATGTTTTGAAGATGATATTGTTGTCGAAGTGCTCTAGGGAACATTCAGCACACAACACAGTTCGGCAAGATCCGACTTTTTATCTCACATGTCGTTCTTACATGTAGTTCTCACCACTTTTTAGGGAATTTTAAAGGTGCATCAAATTTACCTGCCAATATTCTGTATTTATTTAAGTGTACATGAATGTATTTATGTAATTCTAATAGCATTCAAAACAAATGTTCTAAACGAGTTGTTGTTCATCCCATCCCAAGTTATTTCCAACTGGTGGACGGCAGAGAATATTGAAAACTTGAAACAAGAAACGGCCTGCAAAATGTTCCCGCACTTGTAGAATGTCTTGCGTGTCAACACAGAAATATACAGCCAATAAATATAAAAATAAATTGAACTCAGAATACAGTATGCCGTTTCATGTAGTTGCCTTGGTGTTTGCAAATATGCATGCAAATGTAACTGCTTGCATTCAAGCCAGGGCAGGTGACACACACAATGGTTAATTCAATATATATGAAGATAAACAGCCTACTAGTACTCAAACAAACATATGCCAAGATAGAGAAAGGCCAAGAGATGTTCACATGCACACACTAAATATAATAGTGTTCTCAAAGTGTTCTTACAGTGAACAGTTCACTGTAAGAACATTCATGTTTTGAGGCACCCTACTACCAGTGTAGTGATCGTTCACTTGCAGTAAAGTACACTTGGTGTCACATACTTATTTTATTTAACTTTTGTCTAGAACTGAACATACATCTGTTTGCATTATTATTTTGTAAACATGGTGCTGTGGTATATGGAGTATTGAGTAGTCTAATTACGTTGTTAATATTGAAACACTATTGGCCAAACTATGGGACACAAATCATATGGAAAATGTAAGAAGACAAACAAATACTCAAAGACAAACACAGAGAAAGACACACACACAGACACGAGGTTTCATAAATACACAATACACAAGCGTGCAAACAAAGACATAATGGTTTATGGTCTGTGGATCGGACTCTGGATTGAACAGAAATCTATTAGTGACAGGTTTATCATCCAATCAGAACCGCAAGCGTTTGAATCTGTCATGTGATTGACACAATACGTGGCGAATAATACGTGCGGATATCCCTTAGAGGCGTTTCCAGGAAGAGTTGTTACATTTTCCTGTAATGGCGGACCAGACAGACAGCGAAACTATCGGATTCAACGATAACAGGTAAGCAATATGGCAATAACGTAATACATTGTAATGCAATGAAAAAAATCTAGTAAATGTTAAGGAGCTGTTTTATGTTTGCTAATGTGGGGTTGCAATGCGCTCTAGCGACCATTGTTGTTCCTTTCGAGTGGACCACGTTAGCTAGATAGCGTTTTAGCTAGCAAGCCAGGATGTCCAAGCCGCTCTTCCATGGTCATTCATCACCCGAACTGTAGCACACGCTAAACACAGTTGGTCAGACTACAACTGCAGAGACCACATTTATTCAATTGGTGTGGACTGCTTGGGAATATATCGTAATACGGCTTAAATGCCTGTTAATGACTGGTTTGGTCTATATGCTGGTATGATTATATTAGGCAATCGATCAGTAAACCAGCATGCAGGGCTATATCGAAGTTGCTTTAAGTTGAAGCAGTCTGGTCGTGTTTATTGGTTTTACAAAGTTAAGTTAGTAAAATAAATACCATTTATTGTATAGTGCGCTTCAACGGCAAACTCGATCGAACCGTTTAGACGTCATCAAACCAGCAACGTGGGTGGGGTTTAAATTGATGTCATCTAACCATACTATGGTAATGTTTTGGTCTGCTAGAATGGCGCAGCAGCCCGTGCGGTTCCGCGGCCCTGCTCCCGTCCAATCTCCAGTGCTTCGCGGCCCACCACCTCTCCTCAGACCGCCGCCCCCTCCTTTCGGAATGATGCGAGGACCTCCGCCACGACCCCCGTTTGGACGGCCACCCTTTGACCCCAACATGCCACCAATCCCGCCACCTGGAGGCATGCCACCACCAATAGGACCTCCTCACCTACAGGTGAGCCGCATGGCATTGATATACCTTTCCTACAGCTATGTTCAGATGCAGTGAGCATAATGCCAAGACAAACTAGCCTACTGATACTTTGATGTGACCGCATGACATGTACATTATCTACTGCCCTACATTGCATTATAGCTCAGTCCTTCCCAGAAAGTGGCTCTATACAAAACTGGGAATAACTGGCCCAGTTTTGTTGATTAAAAAAAAAGGTGGTGATGAATAAGCAAGCACCCTATTTGATCTATTTGTTCATACAATGCTTTGTGTTTCAAAATACAAGTGGTAATTTAGAAATTGATATAGAAAGTGATGTATTTTACTGTTAAACCCAGAATAATATATTTTTGAACTCTTAATAACCTGAAATGCATATGTGCATGTGGATGAGTTGGTGCTGTTGAACTCCCTCCTGTGGTAGAGCTATGATCTCATTCAAGAGTTGTGTATATCAACCAGTAGTGCATCTGGCAGAGGACCCATGGAGTGTCGAAGGAAATTGATTCTGGAGGATGTAGTCCTTGCTAGCATTAATGACACCCTAACAGTTGCTCTCTGAGTAAGAGTGAACGCTGAATGGAGGTATGATGTGAGTAAAATAGTTTTTTAATGGCCTCTGAATTTCACTAGTGTTTGTATGGCCTGATAACTCTCATCATTGGCCTCTTCCCTTCTGCCACAGCGACCTCCATTCCTACCGCCGCCTATCGGCAACATGCCTCCACCTCCAGGAATGCTGTTCCCTCCAGGAATGCCCCCAGTTTCAGCAACTGTAGCGCCGGGAATGACCCCAGCCGAGGAGATCTGGGTGGAGAACAAAACGCCAGAGGGGAAGGTATGCTGGGGGATATAATGGGGCCAATGTGGTGCTGTTAAACACTGGATCTTAACCTCAAGCTTACCATCTCACAGTATAAACAGGGTCCAAACATGCTTTCACAAAATGTACCATCATATAGGGACCATTTCCACACTGAAATGTGCCTCACTAGTAAAAATCACGAGATTTGTTTTGTCTTTGCTGAACCTCAGCTGTTAGACTACATGTATGGAATTAATCGGGGTGATAATGTTACAAAGGTGTGCATTTATTATTGTTTTTGTGTTTTCGAGGAAGCATGTAGTCTGTAGTCATGGAGAAAGACTGCTCACCCTTGTTGGGCCTCCCTTTGGTTTCATACCCAGGTGTAATACTTGACTCGCCATATGTTGTTCTTCCCCAGGCCTATTACTACAACGCAAGGACAAGGGAGTCTGCATGGAGTAAACCAGAAGGTGTCAAGATCATCCAGCAATCGGAGCTCAACCCTATGCTAGCAACGGGGACTGCTGGCTCTTCTGTAACTGTAGGGGGGGCTGTCCCCGCCAGCTCAGCCAATGTCAACACCACAGCCAGCACAGTGGTAGTATCGGCATCCTCGCCTGGCCAGGCTCCCTCCCCAACACCCTCTCGCACGCTCGCCTCGAGTCCCGATCACAGCAGCTCCTCTTCCCCTTCTGTGTCCATGGCAGGTTAGCCTCAGCCGCCTTCGCAAGGCATGCACACACACACACACACGTTAATATCCACAAGACAATATTTGGTTTGAGCATGAGGTTATGGTTTGCATGAAAAAGGCTGACCTGATCAAGCCTAATACAACCAAATTATCAGAATACATTTAGCATTGAATAATAGTGTTAGTAAATATCAGCCAGCTCTAAGCATGACCATGAAATTAATTTTTCTTCTTTGTTTCTTTTTCTTTGATGATTGGGTCCATGGTCACAGACCTAGCCCATGTTGCAAAGGTGACCTCGGGTATGGGAGCATCTCCCGTCACCGTGGTGACTGTTACCACGGTGCCATCGCCGGTCACAGCAGTGCAGACCATGACCATGATTCCCACAGCCCTCACTCACAGCGTGGCCCAGTCCAGCTCCAACATGCCTAACTTTCCCCCAGTAATGGTGCCCCCCTTCAGAGTGCCTTTGCCCGGCATGCACATACCGTTGCCAGGTAAGGATTCACAAGTCTTGCGTTGCCTCTTCACAAATGTTATGATTATTTTAGTATATTTGTCTGTCTTTTCTTTTCTTTCTTCAGGAGTTTACGACCATTAGAGTTTATTTAACAAAGCACAAGCCCAATACAGCGGGCTCTTCCAGTCATTTTAGGTATGATACGAAGAAAGCAAGTAAAGCAATGGATCATATGTTCTTGCCATGCACACATGTGCAGGTGAATGTGTCCATGTGCCCTGCAGTGGGCAGTATAGCTGCCCTATGGCTCGGTATATTCCAATGTATCCACCGTTGAACTTGTAATCTGGTTTAAATGTTAGTGTAAAAGTAGAACTTGTAATCTGGTTTAAATGTTAGTGTAAAAGTAGAACTTGTAATCTGGTTTAAATGTTAGTGTAAAATAACTCGTAATCTGGTTTAAATGTTAGTGTAAAAGTAGAACTTGTAATCTGGTTTAAATGTTAGTGCGAAAGTAGTTTGCGTACAGGCCAGAGTCTAGGATTCAGTGAAAGCTGTAGTACTCGGTCAGACCGCCAGCGATGCTTGATGTCAAGCGGGGTGATAAGTAGGGCTGCCCCTAAAAGTCACCTGGCCGACTTATCTTCAGAGAGCCCACACTCTTTTGTAAGTGCATTCTAATTACAGAAAAAGACATGATATACAGGAATTATATTGCATATAAATCATGCAAACGAGAAAATTATGATCACAGGAGAACAAATTTTTCAAAAGGAGACCTGTTGGATCTAACGAGAGACCAACATATAAAAAAACAGACAGTAAAAGTGCCGCAAAAGCAAAAAAAAAGTTGTGCTAAGATCAAGGCAAGCTGTGCATGTTAACTTAACTCTGTCCTGTTTTCTATGCAATTGATTGGTGTGACTGTAACACATTGCAACACAAGGATGTAAAACAACAAGACTTAAGTCAAGAACTGTGGAAAGATCCAATGCGCATTGATTTTGTCAGACCAAGTTAATGTTGAAAACATACTGGATATTCAGCCATCAGTAATAAAGCGATCTTAAACGAGGAACGAATGGGACAGCCCGTGGAGGTAGAAGTGGTGTCAGCTGATAAGCTGAAACATGGGGATGAAGCAGGTCAAAAAGAGAGGGGATTCCCCGTCAGGTCCACACCGCTGACCGGACGGCTGAATGGGCCTTTCCCCTGCGGTCCGAATATCTTTAATATCACCCCATTATTTTAACATCAGTTCTCTTGTAATGTTATGGTTGGATTTAGCCTATGGATCTATCTCACCTGTCACCTAAACTTGCTTCAGCAACCCAGTTACCGTAATGCCATGTTAAACTGGAAAACCTCAAATTGGCGTATAATCGATGTTGAACTGGCAAATTGACTGGGTCAATTCTCAGTCATGTACATTTCTTGTATGTATAATCCTGTGTCTTCGTGTGGGAACCTGTGCCACTCACTTTAATAACACCTGTTTGTCTCTGATGTGCTCAACCTTAACCGGGCTCTCAGACACGTGTACCATGTGAGCCCATGTCCTGTGTTCAACCAGATACCTGCTTGTCTGTTGTTCTTGCAGGTGTAGCAATGATGCAGATAGTAGGCTCGCCCTATGTAAAGGCAGGCCCCAGCGCTAACGGTAAACACCCACTTCCTCTGAGTTGTAGATGGCATGGTGGTGAATGGCTGGGGTGGTTCTGGAGGCCCGCCAGCAGTGGCGTGGTGCTGAATGCTGGGATTCTGATCTACACACTTAGTGCCACTTGTTCAGTTGGGGCTGAATTTCATAGACCAGTTTAGGAGTTCACTTTTTATACCTACCTGTTTATTGTTATTCACTGTATTTGTAGTCCATTTAGACACACAGAAGCAAGCCTCATATAAATGACACTGAGACGAGGGACACAACATCATTCATATTGCTGGTACATCTGATTGGAAGGTAGCGGTAATGCTAGTTGACTACACTTTAATTTAAGCGGTGGCTAAATCAGTTGCTCACCAGAAGGTAACGAAACGATAATGGAGACTTCTGTAATCTTAAACTAAATACTGATGTGTATAACTGAATAATGTTGATGGCATTTTTTTGGACAGATCATAGAGAAGGAACACTGTTTTACTGTGCCTTTAGGAGTGTGGATGAAAGGCCTGTTGTACTTGTAGGGTAAGAAGGTGACAGGGAAACCCCATGTCACTGGGCTGGTCTCCAGGGTTTACAGCAGGCCATGCACATAGACTGATTGCTTGGACCGGTATTTGCTAAGCAGTATGTCTTCAGTGTAGGATTATGGGGTACATGTTGTGTGTTTGTGGTGGTGTTGCATGGTCTATGTATGTGTGTGTATGGTTACTGTTGTGGCTATTAGTGTATGTGTACTGTTTTTACATGTGTGTATATATAATGCTTTTTTAAACTAATTACCCTCCCAGGTTTGTAATTGCACAAGTAGATCATAACGGTAGATATTTGGTGTGCTGTTACAGACATATGATATAACTGAAGTGTTTTTTATGCATTTTTAGTTCCCTTCAAAGTGGATCAACTGATGTTATCAGTTGGAATCATTACAGCTAACTAACTGAACACTCAAGCCCCCCGCTTCTTTCGTCTGTGCCGAATGGCAGGTATGATTCCTGGAATGGCGCCCCCCCTGGTTCCCATGATGCACCCCCAGCTGGCGCTGACGGCAGGGCCCGGGCCCCTGGCCGGCCTGCAGCTGCCCGAGTGGTCCGAGTACAAAACGGTGGATGGCAAAACCTACTACTACAACAACCGGACGCTGGAGTCCACGTGGGAGAAGCCGCTGGCCCTGCTGGAGAAAGGTGCGGACAGGCTGGGAGCCGGGCGCTCACATGACATGTCTTGAATGATGAGGCCCATTAAGTGAGCGCAAATCCATACAGCTTCGATCTGTGTTTTTGAAACAATGTAAATGTACTGCTGCCCCAGGTACCCCCCCCCACACAGCAGTGTACAGTCCCATGAAGGAAGTACAAATGAGATGCATACATTGAGTCCCTGTTGCAAATGAAAATCACTGCAGTTTAAGGTCAAGAACATGGTAATCATTGTTGGCCATTTGCTTTTCCCTCCCGGTGCCCAGAGAAAGAACTGGAGAAGGCCAAGGAGCGGCTGGCCCAGGAGGAAGCAGAGGCCATGGAGATGGAGGATGAGGAGAACAAGGCCGACGTCACCAATGAGAAAGAGGTAGGAAGGGGCCATCGCTACCTTTCCCCAGGAAGGGTTCTTGAGGAGGAACCCCATGAGATGGGCCCCAGCATTTACATCTTGATTGTGGCCTGATGGATGCACTTTATTTTGTGTGCATCTTCTCTTTAAAAGTATTCTGAAGAAAAATACAGTTTGTATTTGTCTATCGCAGGAGCTTAAAGAGGAGGAGATGACAGAAGAAGAGAAGGCTGCTCAGAAAGCTAAACCTGTAGCCACCAACCCCATCCCTGGAACTCCCTGGTACATGCACTCAAATACTAACTTACAGCGGCCGACAACACGGCTGCTGCTGATGATGAACTTGCATGTTCTCTACTGACCAGCGATAATTCAGCGCCACCATCGCTGACGTGATCGGTAGTTTTCTTTGTCACTGGCTGTGTGTATAATAAAGTCCCGCCAAGTATCCGTTAGTTTCAATCCGTCCCAAACTGCACACAAACGCACGCACATAGCTGACCTGTCTGACCCGTGTTCTCCCACCAGGTGCGTGGTCTGGACGGGGGACGACCGCGTCTTCTTCTACAACCCGACAACACGTCTCTCCATGTGGGACCGGCCAGACGAGCTGATTGGCCGGGCCGACGTGGATAAGAACATTCAGGAACCGCCGCACAAAAGAGGACTGGAGGAGAGCAGAAAGACAGGTAGAACACGCACACACTGGACGAGAACACGCACACACCGGACGTCTCACTTCTTTGGCTGTATGAAGGCGTTCTGCGTGTTGCGTGTTTAAAAGGCCGAGCGGATGGAGCTGTTGATACTGTGGCACATGCAGCCTGTGGCTACGGCCCCCTGGGTTCACCAGGCCACGCACACCATGTCCACCGCATCGTCCGTCAAGCGAGATGCCTGAGGGAGTTCACGTTGCCAATGCAGTGGCTCCAAAAATCACTTTGCAAGCACCAAGTTAGCTGAACTTAAACATGGTGTTTTCCACTTTCTTCTGCGTCCGATCAGAGCTGGTGGGGCATCAGACCCGGGAAATGTGCTGCAGCATTAACAGCATTAGGTTTCAGATAATGCTATATCCTCCATCTAGGATTAGACACAACCACAGGGACATCATTAGCGATCCCTGCGGCAGCACTGGTGTTTTTTTTTGCCTTACTGAAAAAGAAATGCTGTCCACGTTGCTCAGAGGACATTATTTAGATACAGATGGAACGAATGTGACTCAAAATGTTGGTCCTTTGAACAAGCCTTTCACCACCTCTGCATTAACACTTGTGTCCCCATAAAGGCCTTATTAAGGCAGAACCTGAGTCCTCCGCACCCGCTGAGGACAGCCAGGAGGAGGAGCCAATCAAAGCCAAGAAAAGGAAGTATGTGGTCCCCTATGATGTTGTTTCAATGTCTTCATCAGACTCATTTCTGGTGTATTCCATCTTCTTCCCAACTAATTCTTGGTGTCAATTCTCCCAATTTCCGAATCCTCCATGCTCTCCTTTTCCCTCTTTTGACCTGTGTGACCTTTGACCCAAACAGGAAGGAGGAGGTTAAGGAGGTTGAGACAGAAAAGGAAGCGGCCATGGAGGCGGAGCTGAGGGCGGCCCGTGAGAGGGCCATAGTGCCCCTAGAGGCCCGGATGACCCAGTTCAAAGACATGCTGCTGGAGAGAGGGGTAACATGTCCCGCATAATTCAACTGGTATTCATGGTTTAATGAGAGTTGATCTCTTCTTGCAAAGACTCTTGTTTGCATTTTCCGTCATATACTCTGTACTTGTTTGGGTCCATTTCTAAGCAAACTTGTGCATATATTTTCTCCCAGGTATCTGCTTTCTCCACTTGGGACAAAGAACTACATAAAATAGTCTTTGATCCTCGATATCTACTGCTCAACCCCAAGGAGCGGAAACAGGTGCGTTCACGTATTCTTCCTCCATTCGCGATGCTTTTATTATTGCAGTGTTTTGCAACAACATGGAAAAGGGGCGTTCCTCCAGCTGTAGCTGTGTGTCCTTGGCAGGTGTTCGATATGTATGTAAAGACGAGAGCGGAGGAGGAGAGGAAGGAGAAGAAGAATAAGCTGATGCAGGCCAAAGATGAATTCAGGAAGCTGATGGAGGAGTCCAAGCTCACTCCAAGGTAAACCCCATGGACCTCTGGAATTATTGTATGTTTGTACGTCCTGGCACTTAATGTACACACTTATTGTATGTTGTACGTCCTGGCACTTAAAAATACTACTTAGCATCGTGTAGCATCTTATCCTAGCTATCTTTGTTGTATACGGGGAATGGGTTGACCTAGCAATTGTTCTATGAACATCCTTACTGTACCGACAGGGATATTTTGTTATTTGTCTTTCTTCTGACAAATGTACTTATTGTAAGTCGTTTCAGATAAAATCGTCTGCTAAATGCCCTAAATTTAAATGTAAATCTTGGTACCGATGCCATCGAAGGTTATATCCCAACTCTATTTTCACACCTTGCCAATAATGCCGCTTTTCCACTGCCGGTATCAACTCGACTCGACTCAGCAAAAATTAGCGTAGCTCGACTCGGTTTAGTTTGCGTTTCCATCTAAAAAAGTACCTCTTCAACGTGGGCGGGTCGTACTTCAACGTGGGCGGGTCGTCATAGCACGCATGCGCGAAAATGCAGTGACGTACTTATCTATATCTATATATATATTATATATACTGTATATACTTTATATATTGTCTTCACCGACCACACACAAAAGCGTCTCCACCTCCATCACGGTCCACGGCGTGCTCTTTGTTGATCCGCTCATTTTCTAAAATCGATCGCTATTTGGTTGGACTAAACGCAGATGCGAGTGGTATTTAAAGATGCCGCCCGGGTGTCGGGTTTCAGGCTCGGATTATGACTCATCAAGTGGCGTCACTCTCTGGCCAATCAGTGGCCAGCAGCCTGTTTACGTCACACAATAGTACCGGCTCAACTCTCATGGA
>OMKX01089779.1:0-17896 GCA_900302425.1 Brosme brosme
TTAACAGCTGTACAGTCTAACCCTACACCCTATCTAGCAGCTGTACAGTCTATCCCTACACCCTACAAGCTGTACAGTCTATCCCTCCACCCCATCAAACAGCTGTACAGTCTATCCCTACACCCTACCAGCTGTACAGTCTATCCCTCCACCCTATCTACCAGCTGTACAGTCTATCCCTACAGCCTACTCCCTACACCCTAACAGCTGTACAGTCTATCCCTACACCCTACCAGCTGTACAGTCTATCCCTACACACTATCTAACAGCTGTACAGTCTATCCCTACACCCTAACAGCTGTACAGTCTATCCCTACACCCTACCAGCTGTACAGTCTATCCCTCCACCCTACCAGCTGTACAGTCTATCCCTACACATCATCTCTAATGGTACATCTCATGAGGAGAGCTGTAAGCAGTAAAGCTGCATGTCATTACCGTATGGGTTCTTCACCATGACGGGGCCGGCCATGACGGTGTCACCCACACCGTACTGGTTCTCAGCACTGACTCGGAACTCGTACTCGTGGCCCTCGATCAGTTTCTCCACGTCGCTGTCGGTGGAGTGGCCGTGGATGTTGGAGCTGACCAGCGCCCAGTTGGCCCTGCTCGTCTCTCTCTTGTCGATGATGTAGTTGGTGATCTCAGAACCGCCGTCGGCCACGGGCGGCTCCCAGCGGAGCCTCACATGGTCAGAAAACACCTTGCCGATCCTCACCGAGGCGGGAGGACCTGGTTTGTCTGAAGGGAGAACCAAATCATTGAAGAAGACATATAGCCTCAATCGAACTTGGTGCTGGTATGTCAGCCTATGTTGTCGCAATAGGGGGGAGATCGTACCTAACACCTTGACCTTGATTGTGGCATACTTAGAGCCATTGATGTTCTCAGCAGTGATGGTATAGTCCCCAGACTCCTTCCTGGTGACGGAGTAGAGCTCCAGCAGATGGACATGTTTCTTCTGACTCATTTTCATGCCTTCAGCCAGAACGAGAGGAGCCCCATCCCTCTTCCAGCTCACCTTGGGCAGGGGCTTACCGAATACCTCAGCGTCCAGGAAGACGTTGTCTCCAGCCTTCACCACGATCAGGTTCTTCATGTCGACACCTAGCTCTACACGGGGGGGAACTAATGGACAGAGGAACAACTGTATTAACGGATGTTCAAGGTAGCATATGTAGCTTAACAGATGATCACAGTGTTTTGTTTCAAATTATTTAAATTATAATTCAAAAACAAATAAGGTTCCTTATAAAATAACTTCTATTAAACCATAAAAAAAACTGCCTGCACTAATCTGCAGGAATTGATGACAGCATACCATTCTCTGCAAATACATGGATGGGGTCGGACAGCTCTGAGGGCTGGCTGATGTTGATGGCCGTCTTGGCAATGATGCGGAACTGGTACTGCTGTCCTTCCTGCAGGCCACTCACTACATAGTCCTCTGTCTGGATGTTCATGCAGTTAGCGTTGCAGCGCGTCCACTTATCCTCAGGGATCTTCATGTACTCTACGTAGTAGCCAATCAGCTTGCTGCCTCCGTCGTTTTGGGGACGGCTCCAGACCAATGAGACGGTGGACTTGGTGACGTCCATGGGCTCTGGTTTACCTGGTGGGTCTGGAGGGAACAACGAGATGACACAGATATAGTTCATAAACTCTATCAGATACCACAGCAGATATACAAATAGGGGAATGCCCCTTTCAAATGGGGCCAGTGCATACCGACGGCTGTCCTGGCTGTAATGAAGTCGGTCGGTTTGCAGGGCAAGCCCTGTCCAGCCTGGTTGATGGCAGACACTCGGAAGGTGTATTCCAGGCCCTCGATGAGGCCAAAGCAGGTATACTGGGTGGATTTCACCGCTGATTCATTGGCCTTGGACCAGAGCAGGCTGTTCCTCTCCTTCCTCTCGATACAGTAGCCGGTGATGGGGCTGCCGCCGTCGTTGCTGGGATTCTCCCAGGACAGGATGACATAGTCCTTGTTGATCTTATTGACCTGGAGGCTTCTGGGCTCACTTGGAGGATCTGGGAAATAACACAACAGTCACACATGTGTACATCGAGGTATAATATGTACCTTTCAATAATTTGTACTGAATATATTACATTAGGAAGACCAAATCAACAGCTCACCGAATGGATATCTGGCGACGGTCTTCTCTGAATAGATGGGCTGGGAGATGCCGAGGCGGTTCTCAGCACGAACACGGAAGCCATACTCTTTCCCAGGGGTGAGTTTGATGACCCGGAAACTGCATTTGGTGCAGGCGGTGGTGGCGGTGAGCCAGTCTCCTTGGCTCACATCACACTTTTCAATGATGTAGTTGGTAATGTTGCTACCTCCGTCCTCCTGTGGGGGGTTCCACAGCAGGGTGCAGGCATCCATGTCCAACTCCGTCACCTCCAGGGGTCCTTCGGGAGGACCAGGGATGTCTGGGAGGATCAGAGGGCAGGAATGTTAAATCACCTGCTAACACTCAAATATACCAGACTGAGATGTATAGTGATGGGGACTACTGACCCATGACCACTACTTTGAGGATCTGGTTGATGCTGGATGTGCTGTTCCCAGCAGACAGGCTGTAGTAGCCGCTGTCGGCCCTGGTTACGTTCTTGATGGACAGAGTGCAGGTGGTCAGAGTCTTCACCACAGACAGGCGGTCTGAGGTCAGGATGTCCTCGTTCCCCTGTTTCCATTTGCAGAATGGAGCAGGTTTTCCAGCCACGATGGCTTCAACCACCAACTTAGATCCAGCCCTCACTGTCACAATGTCTGGCATGATGATCTTAGGGGCCACTGGGTACAGAAAGGGAAGGAAATGTTACAGCCCTGTTCCTTTAACCTCTTCATCTCTTGACCTCCTTCTTTTTATTCTGAAGAATAAAATGCCCATTGTAAATAGAGCACATCGCCCAACTACAAGGGCTATAATATGTAATCTTGGTGCCAACAAAAGATAACCAGTGAAATTGTTGTGCAAGTTAAATAATCAATGTGAATTCTACTGGGTCAGAGTGAATAAAGCTAGAACACCCTAAATGGAAGATTACATTTCTGCCTGAAATACATTTAGTGAATATCACCTAGTGCCATCACCAGTTGGTAACCCTACAAGGGCCATAGCATAACATCGTATGAGTACCTGGGTCAATGTAGAGCAAAGATAGAGAGGTTTTAGTAGTTTACTCTATTAAAAATATGAATAGAGTAAATCCAATGCAAACCAATGCAAAAAAGACAATATAAACGTGATGAGACAAGATCGTGTGTTCTGATCAAAGGCAATTTCCTGTGAAACACTCTCTTAGCTCCAATACATTGATTGTGAACACCATGTGTGGTTTCAAAATGGTGCCTTCCTCTCCAGGATGTAGCCGTTGATGATTACATATTGTTGCACTTCTTATGACAAATGTACTTATTGTAAGTCGCTTTGGATAAAAGCGTCTGCTAAATGCCCTAAATGTAATGTAAATGTAAATGATGGACTTTCCTCCATCGTAGCTAACAATGGTTGTGATAGACAAAAAGATTAAATTAAATCGTTCTAGGGCTGTGTCACATGACTGCTTTCTCATGTGTTCAAATGCCTTACGATGCCTTGCATTTGGGGGGTGGGGGCGTAGCCCGGATTCGGGGACACTGGATGAAGAGGTTAAACCTGATCTCACGGGGCCAAGATGAAGTCTGGTTTGTCGATGAAGTGCCTATGTATTGTGTGTGTATGTCATATTTATGTAAAGGTGTGCCTTTGTACTGTGTGTGTAGTGTGCAGGCGAAGTGTGTGTGTGAAGTGCATGTAAACTCACTGAGCTGTTCCTTGACTTCAAACACGCCCTCCGCCTCTCGGGCCAGGCTGACACCGACTGAGTTCCGGGCAGCGACCCTGAACTTGTACTTGGTTCCCTCCTTCAGCCCCACCACCACGATGGTCAGGTCTTTGACCACAGAGTATGGGGTCCACTTGCCCCCGGCAGAGCCTTCCTCCTGGTAGTCCACCACGTAGCCGTTGAGCTTGGCTCCTCCGTCCCGGAGGGGTTTCAGCCAGCCCAGCGTGGCGCTGTTCTTGGTGATTTCCAACACTTCCATCTTCTTAGGGGGGTCTGGTTCACCTGGTCACATGGATTGGGATTAGGAACAGAGGAGTTCAAGCTATGTTTAAGACTACACTCATACACACCAATAAGCTCAAATCAAAATAGCCAATGGGAAAATAACAAAACTGACAGCAAAGACAATTGTGAAATAATGAAGCAGTCAAAATTAGCTGGCTTTCATTCCTTTAGAAATCATCAATTGAAATGTGTTTTTTCGAATAGAAAACAATGGAACAGTTTTTTCCAATTGTCTTTGGCCACATCTTAGAGACATTAAAACGAACGACTGAAAGCATGGTAAAATAGTTTCTACGCTCCCTGAGCAGCGCTATACTTACTGATGGGGTCCACAGCCAGGTACGACCTAGGGGAGTCCTGAGGGAGTCCGATGCCGTACTTGTTGCAGGCCATGACTCTGAAGTAGTACTCAATGCCGGGGCTCATATTGGTGACCTTGAAGCTGGTCTTCTTCGTCAGATCCTCGCTGCACTTGTTCCAGGTCTTCCTGTCCACTTCACGTTTCTCCACAATGTAATTGAGGATCTGACTGCCTCCATCATTCTCCGGAGGAAGCCAGGATAGCTGAGCAGTCGTCTTGGTGACATTAGTTGCGTCCAGACCACCAACTGGTCCAGGAGTATCTGTCAAACACACAATACATTTTCCATGAAGGAGCCTAACAAATAAACACTGCTGTAGAGGTGTTTACGGTTGTGGAACAGCTCTGGAATCAATAAAACGCTGTTTCTTACCAAGGACTTTGACACGGACGTACACAGCCTTCTCTCCACAAGAATTGGAGAGGGACAGAGAGTATCTTCCAGAATCCTCTCTGGTGCTCTCAGGTATGACCAGGAAGGACATGCTGTCCACCTGATCAACGTGACCCCTGCGGACCACGTTGTCCACACCCATGCGCTTCCAGGTCACCTTTGGCGCAGGTCGGCCTCTGATGACAGCAAACAGCCTGATGGGACATCCGGCCCTGACAGACAAGCCCTTCCTTAGACTGGCGTCCAGGTCAATCTCTGGGGCCTCTGTTGTCATGAAAACACATTCAGAGTCAGAACATGTCTTCTCTAACATCAATAATAATTATGCATAAACAATATTTGCAGGAAAGCGTGATAGCGCGAATGAACACCAGTCTCACCCAGGATCTCTTTGGGGGAGGCGGCTTCCCTCAGGTAAGCATGGCGTCCCCAGCCCATCTGGTTCTGGGCAGACACCTTGAAGTCATACTCCAGCTTCTCGTCCAGCTGTCCGATGGTGAACTCAGTGAGGACCAGTGGGCCGTGGGTGTCGATCCTCTTCCAGCCCACAGAGGGCTGCTCTGGGTCGGCATCGCTCTTCAGCCTCAGGTCCAGGCTGTAGTTGATGATAGGAGCGCCACCATCGTACACAGGTCTGGACCAGCTCAGAGTGATGGAGGTCTTGGTGCTGTCGGCCACCTTCAGGAATGCAGGGGGGCCAGGGGGCTCTGTGCACAGATAATAGAATAGAATAGATTATCATTATTCATCATATATTTGTCAAGCTAATACATACAATATACAGAAAATAACATAAACTCATCTATGTGTTTATTTCTCAGTGATTACCCACCGATTGGATCTTTGGCAGCCACGGGTCTGCAGGGCTTGCTGGGCTCTCCCAGGCCCACCTCGTTCTCAGCCTTGACCCTGAACTGATACTCGTGGTTGGGGATGAGATTGGTCACCTTCATGCGTCTCTCTGAGATTGGACTCTTGGTGCAGGGAACCCAGCGCACAGCTCTCTTCTCCTTCCTCTCCAGGATGTAGCCGGTGATCGACTTTCCTCCATCGTTCTCTGGAGGAGCCCAGACAACAGTCATCTCCTCTCTGCCCACCTTGAGGAGAAGCACACAGCTGTCAGTCCCACTATTTATTGGCAGCATCGTGGTCTCATTGATGATGACTGGAAAGTGTTTTACTTTTGCAGTGTAATACAAACATGCATTGTGAGTTCCCTTCGGCATCCCTACCCTGGAAAGACTCTACAAAAGGGCTTCATTATCCTACCTTTGAGACCTCAGGGGCCTCGGGAGGTCCAGGTTTGTTGAACTGGGTCTTGACTGTGACAGGCTTGCTCTCTATGGCTGGGCCTGTACCCATCTTGTTCTCAGCTCTCACTCTGAAGATGTACTCATTGCCCTCCACCAGGCGGGTAACGTTACAGTAAGGATTTACCACAGAGGCAGAGTATGTAGACCAGACCATTCTTCTGGTCTCACACTTCTCCAGAATGAAGCTGTCCACCTCACATCCACCGTCGTCCTCAGGATTGTCCCAGATCACCCTGCACTTGTCAGCTCCAATCCCAGTAACCCTGAGGTCCCTTACGGGCCCGGGGATGTCAAGCACGTTGATGTTGGCGTACGCTGTGAAGGTGCCAGCTGAGTTGGTGGCACTGACCACATACTTGCCGGTGTCTGTACGTTTGGACTTTGTCAAGAGGAACTTGGAGTAGTCGGCGCCTGTCTCATAGCTCATTCTGGGGTTGTCTCCTGTTGCTTTGTCCTTGACCCACTTGACCTCTGGTTGGGGCTTTCCTCTCAAGCCAGCCTCCATCCTGACAGATTCTCCAGCCTTCACAGTCATGGTTCCTGCCAGCTTCAGGTCGATCACTGGCTTCTGGATCTCTTCCCTCACCAATATATCACAGAGCTTCACCCAGTCACTCTCTCCACCCTCGTTGACTGTCTGCACCCTGAATAAAACAAATATAACAAAATCATTCAGAAACATAAAAAAATCATAAACATAAATAAGACATTAGATTAGGCTATAATGGTATATAGTTAAAATAATGCCACAGTACTTTAAACTAGTAATAGACAAATGTTGCAACAGACCTGAAGGTGTAGGTCTGGTTCTCAGTGCACTTGTCAGCCATGAAGAATGTGTTGGTGAGACGGCCAGCGTTGAGTTTCTCCCATTTCTCGCCATCCTTTACCTTACACTCCATGTTGTAGGAGATGTTGTGGCTGCCGCCATCATAATCAGGCTTCCTCCATCTGAGGTACACGTGGTTCTTGCCGATATCAGTGGCCCTGAAATTCTCAGGCTCTCCAGGTTTCTCAATGGGGTCTATAGCCAGCAGGGGATTCTTGGTCTCCACAGTGGGCCCTGGGCCCATCTTGTTCACAGCACAGACACGGAACAGGTATTCATGTCCTTCCATCAGCTTGGCCTTGATCATGCGGTTGGTGCAGGTAGATGAGATCATAGACCACATGCTGATGCTAGGCTCACGGCACTCAACGATGTAGTTGGTGATCTCAGAGCCACCGTTGTCTTTTGGAGCTTCCCAGTTGATCATACAGGAGCCCTTGGTGACGTATGTGAGGTGGAGGTTCTGACAGTGGAGAGGTCGGTCCAGGACGTTGACTGTGATGATGCAGGAGGCCTCACCACCCTCGTTGGATGCCTTTAAGATGAATTGGCCATGGTCAGCTCTGGTGGCCTCCTTGATTTTCATGTGGACCACTGGGAGGTTCTGGGTGATGGTGATGCGTTTGGTGTTTTCCAGAACAGTCTCTCCCTTGGACCACAGGATCTCAGGGTCTGGACGAGCCTTGATGTAGCCTGTGATGTTGATGTTGTGTCCGGCGCGCACAGTGAGCCGCTGACGGCAGGAAGCCTCCATCTCTATTTCAGGTGGAATGAGTATGTCCTGAGCAATGGTGGCCTCTGGGACCTCCTTGGATTCTCCATCTCCGATCATATTGGAAGCAAATACTCTGAACCTATATTCTTGCCCTTCCTCCAGGCCCTTGACTCTGTAGGCACACTGTTTGATGAAGTCATCCAGGTTCACCTTCTTCCACTCCTCACTATCAGCCTTCCTCATCTCCACCGTGTAGCCCAGGATGGGGCTACCGCCATCTTTGTTAGGTTTTGACCACACCAGGTCAGCGGTGGATTTGCTGTAGTCCTTGACCTTGGGGTTGACAGGGGGGCTTGGCACAGTTATGGGCCTGCAAGGCTTGCAGGGGTCCGAGACGGGAGAGGGACCACTGAATCCAGCAATATTTTCAGCAAATACTCTAAACTCATAGTTGTTGCCCTCAAACAGGCCCAGAACTCTGTACCTGAGGTCCTTGCAGGGCGTCTTGTTCACACGGATCCACTTGCCACCGATGTGTCTGCGTTCAATTATGTAGCCAGTGATCTGGCTGCCGCCATCAGACAAAGGCATGGTCCAGCCAACCGTGACTGCATCCTCTGCGATATCTGAGGTGTGTGGTTTACCAGGGTGGCTTGGGGCCTCAAATGAGTGCTGGGCAACGGTGGGCTTGCTCTCCAGAGCTGCACCAATACCCATTTTATTCTCAGCACGGATTCGGACCACATACTCCACTCCCTTCTGCAGACGGGAGATCTTGAGTATGTTGGCGGTGCTGCCAGAGCTTACTCCCCCCCAGGACTCCTTGTTGGATTCTCTCTTCTCAATGATGTAATTGGTAACTGGGCTGCCTCCATCATCTTTGGGAGGACGCCATTCGATCTCCATGGAGTCTGGTGTCACGTCCAGGATATTCACAGGTCCAATGGGAGCAGCGGGAACATCCAGAACGGTCACACTGAGCCCCACGGTCTTGCTTCCAGCTGGGTTGGACACCGTCAGCAGATAGCTGCCAGTGTTGTTTCTGGTACAGTCGTTGATGCTGAGCACAGTAGAGAAGTTGTCAGTGTCTATCTTTACATTCCCCTCGGTGGTGAGCTCCTCTCCCTCGATACACCACTTAGCAGTGGGAACTGGGATTCCTCTCATGATGGCTGGCAGCCTGATGGTGGTGCCAGCCTTGACCGTGATGCCCTCTATCAGCTTAACGTCCACTTCAACGATGGGAGCCACTGGACAAACACAGACACATAGAAGGCTTTTTAACTACACTGAAGTTTTATAAATGAAAATAAGGTGAATACATCTGTGTTGTTATGGCATAATTACAAAGAAGATAAAGTTAGGTTTCTTGATGTTTACCCAGTTTCTCCTGGCATAGGACGGGAAGGGTGGTGTCGGGTCTGCTGAGGCCAATGGCGTTCTCAGCTCTCACACGGAAACGATAGGTCTTTCCCTCCTCCAGGCCAGTGACATGACTTTCAGGGATACTGACCGTCTTCCACTCATCCCATTCCCTCTCTCCCTCCTCCTGGTACTCAACCAGGAAGCCAGTGATGTTACTTCCTCCATTGCGGTCGGGCCAGTTCCAGACCAGCCACACCTCAGTCTTGTCAGCATCGACGTGATGCAGGTCCTTGGGTGGGCCAGGTGGGACTGAGGAGCCACAGATGATATTACATTAGACCAAAGATTTGTCTAGGTATCACATGGTAATACATGCCATGGATCGCCAGTATGCATTTATTACTCACACAGGGGGTTCATGGCCTTGATGGACCTTGGTGTCTCCACATATTCACTCCTGCCGTACTGGTTCTCAGCAGCCACGCGGAACAAGTAGGCTGTTCCTTCCATCAGGTGTTTGGCCGTAATGCTGCGCTTCTTAGAAGACGAGCAGACGGGCACCCATTGGGCTGAGGCTGCATCCTTCTTCTCCACCACAAAGTTAGTGATGCGGGCACCGCCATTGTCCTGGGGGTCCTTCCAGGACAGGTAGGCGGAGTCACTCCTTACGTCGGTCACACGCAGGTGTTGGATGGGACCGGGCTTGTCTGGGAAAGACAGGCAGCACGTTAGAGTGCCAAGCCAGCATGTTACTACTGCCAAGCTTAGGCATTCGATCCCCAGTGGTAGAGCAAGGCATTAACACTGCAACGGGTAGGGGTTTCCATTCCCACCAGAGCCACACATGCTTATATTATATTGTAAGATGTTTAGGATAAAAGCCTGCACAAGACGGCACTATAAATGATTATTATTGCTATAATGTGGAGATTAAATATATTTAGTAAGGCACTATGCACTTTTACATGTTTTACTTTAAGTCAGTTCATCTTCAGACTTTTTCCCATCACCAAATACATTTTACATGATGACGTATTTTACTAGCTAAAGTGAATCATGTAATCTGGTGGGTCTCTTACTCAGGACCAAGACAGTGCAGGTCACGGTCTTGGATCCGGCCGGGTTCTCCACAGTCAGGGTGTAATCTCCACAGTCGTCACGGTTACAGAACCTCATCTCCAGCTTGGTCCCACTCTGGTTGACATCGATGTCAGCTCTGGTGGGCACCTCGGCCTCATTCTTCTTCCAGGAGACACTGGGGAAGGGTTTGCCCGTGATCTCAGCCATCAGGGAGATGTGTGTACCAGCCATGGCCTTCACCTCACGGGTCATCGCAGCATCCAGGATCAGCTCTGGGGGCTCTGTAACCACAGGGGTTCAGAAGAGATGAAACACACCAACAGAGCTTGTGTTGAGACTAATCTTCAAAACTCAGATTAAAACACTGAGATATCAAAACATCACCAAGAAGAGGTAACTCACCGAATCTGTCCTGAGCTCGGATGGGCTCCGTGACATTAGCAGCCTCAGATTCTCCAGCCGCATTGACGGCAATGACGCGGAAGCGGTACAGACCTCCGTCCTCCAGGTTGATCACCTTGAACTTGGTGTCCTGGCAGGAATCTGGGGTCTGGTTCACCTGAACACAACCAGTAGAGGTTTAGAGATCTCTCAATGATCTCTCACAGTCTTGAGGAGAGAATGATCACATTGGTTTAATTGATTCAATCTTTGAGTGTAAATCATGGTTCCAACCTTGAGCCACTCGTCGTCCCCTGCCTTCTGGAACTCTACTAGGTATCCCAGGATCTTGCCCCTGCCGGTGTCCTTTGGCGGCTGCCAGGACAGAGACGCAGACTCCTTGGTCCAGTCTACGGCCTCTGGGTTCACGGGAGGACTAGGACGAACTGGGACAGACGATAACTCATTATTACCCACATATCTACCTATCAAACTATCGCTAGCTGTAGAGGTATATCTACCTGTAAAGCTATATCTACGTGTACAGGTTCTGTGTATGCAAATAATGGCTTGGGGCAGGTCTAGCTATCAATGGGGTCTTAAGCGAACACGGGTTTGTTGGGAGGGCTGGGGTATACTTACAGTATATATAGTGTATGTAAATGTAGTGTTAGTGCATTGTATGTATGCAGTCTTAATGGTCAACCTACCGATGGGGTCTTTAGCGAACACTGGTTTGGTGGGGGGGCTGGGGTCTCCCTCTCCCACCTCGTTCTCAGCTCTGACTCTGAACTCGTACTCGCAGCCCTGCAGCAGATCTGGAATCCAGTACTCCACCGTGCCATGGATCTTCTCCTTGTTACAGCGGATCCATCTGACAGGAGCAGCATCAACATGGTTACCATCATCATAATCCCCCTAGTTACCATCATCATAATCTCCCTAGTTACCATCATCATCATTATCATCATCACCACCACCATTGTTATCACCATCTTCATCACATGGTTACAATCATAACCATGGTTACAAAGACACCATCATCATTATCACCACTGTTATCAACACATCATCATCATCATCACCACGGTAACAAACACATAATCATTATCACCATGGTTACAATCATTTCCATCATCACCTGTTAGCCATGGTCTCCTTCCTCTCCACGATGTATCCAGTGATGGGCTTCCCTCCATCAGCAGGAGGCTCCCAGCTGATGAGGGCGGTGTTGTGGTACACCTCCTTTATCACAGGCAGCTTGGGGGCATCTGGGACCTCTGGGATAAAGAAGCACAGGAATTAGAACCTCCACAGGCTGCTGACACTTTTTTACCACACTGTTCAACTGGGCTGTCTTCAAATAAGTTTTGACCAGTCCAAAGAGAATGAGGCACAGAGAGGAGGATGAGGGCCACTGTTGTATAAAAGAGGAGGGTCGTTTTGAGGGGTGCCTATTTGTTGTCAAATTAAATTGTGTGGCATCACCATGGGAGTGTCTTGTGAGAAAAAGGTGTATAACTTCTGACCGCGTGTCACCAGACCTAAACTGAGGCTACCCCTTTATTATTAACCTGATTAAATCAAAAAGGGTTTCAATAGTCAGTACTAGGCTTGGCCCACGATAATCGCTGCTTGCAACTTTAACTATTACTATTGTTTTAATTATTATTATTATTCTGATAATTAAAGAGGAGGTATGGCTTACTGAAGACATCTTTAGCCTTGGTCTCGGTAGACAGCAGAGGATCGCTGATGCCGTAGATGTTCTGAGCCATGATCCTGATAATGTAGTCTCTGCCCTCGATCAGCTTTGGAACCTGATGTCAGAACACATTGGTATAGTCACATTAGCATAGCTTCTAGCTGTCAGAAAACATTATTATAGCGACATTAGCATATTATCTGGATGTCCAAATACATTATTATAGCTGCATTAGCATAGCTCCTGGATGTCTATTTATTTGTACACATGATCTGATGATGTGCTCCCTGCCCTCTCTCCCCATGGGAACCTGAGCAGACACTCAACATTGTGATTTCAAGAGGTTGAGAGCAGGTTAGTCTTGGGTTGACTGGGAATGGAGGCTAGCATCAAGCTTAGCTGACCTTGCAGCTGGTCCTGGTGCAGGAGGAGGAGACGGGCATCCACAGCTCTCTGTTGGTGTCTCTCTTCTCGATGATGTAGTTGGAGATGGCACAGCCACCGTCGTCCAGAGGAGGGCTCCAGGAGATCACCATGTAGTTCCTGTAGACCTCTTGGAACACTACAGGACCCTCTGGAGGCTGTGGTCGGTCTGGAAGAGAAAAGGTCACCTTAGAAACACCCTGTCTAAATGCTCTAGCCAACCAACAAAGAACCAGCAGACTCAAAGCAGATTGAACTGGGGTCTGGTGGGTGACTTATGTGAGGCAGACTCCAGAACTAACCATCCAGGGAGACTAATGTTAGGCAGACTCCAGAACTAACCATCCAGGGAGACTAATGTTAGGCAGACTCCAGAACTAACCATCCAGGGAGACTAATGTTAGGCAGACTACAGAGCTAACCATCCAGGGAGAATAATGTGAGGCAGACTGCAGCAGTACTCACCAACTACGGTTATGGAACACAGTCCCTTGCGTGTTCCCACTGCATTCTCCAGAGTGACAGCATAGCAGCCGCTGTGCTCTCTCTTGGCCTTGGAGATGGTGAGGTTGAGGTGTCTGCTGGTGCTGTGGGAGCTGATCTCCTCATCAGCCTTCAGCTCCTCGTCGTTCTTGCTCCAGGTGATCGTGGGCGCCGGCTTGCCGGTGAAGCGACCCTGCAGGGTGCACATGTCTCCTACCTTCACCATCATCTTGTCTCTGAAGTCCAGGTCCAGGTTGGGAGGTTCTGAGAAAACAGAGAAGAGAAACAGTCAGGGCTCTTCATAACAGCAGTCATCCCTGACTAGACAGTCTAGAAGTAGAGTGCCTTGTCCACAGTTCTTAGTCACACACAAGATACAGTGTGTAAACCAGATCGACGATGCAGTGTAGTGCTCACCAAGCTCCTCCTTGACCTGGATGGGTTTGGTGCAGAAGGAGGGTTTGCCCTTGCCGACCTGGTTGACGGCAGACACTCTGAACTCGTGGCTGGAACCCTCCTTCAGCCCAGCATGGGTAAACTTCCTGTCCATCAGCTTCTCTTCTCCACCGATAGGCGTGAAGTTGTCTTTACCGATCAGACGAGACTCCAAGACATACTTGGTGATCTCAGCGCCACCATCGTACTTGGGTGGTCTCCAGGAAACAGAAATTGAGTCCTTGGTGATGGCGGTGACTTCCAGCTCTTCCGGGCGCTCAGGAACAGCTGTCAGACAGAAACCCTCAGAAGCAGTACTAACACTACATTCAACCACACTGGCGTCCAGGAACACTAGTACAAACTGGTTCTTTACATTATCACAGGATCCAAGGCAATGTCACAATGCAAATACAACATACTTATAAGGTACTGCATACGATACATCCAACATCCAAACATCCACATGTTCCTTACAGATGGGGTCCTTGATGAGAACCATCCTGTCGGTCTCGATGAAGGGTCCCATGCCAATGATGTTCTCTGCTGCGATCCTGAAGAAGTATCCCTTCCCGTCAATGAGACCCTGGACAACCGCGTTGTTCCTGGTCACCGTGTAGGACACCGAGGTCCAGCCCATGCGGTCAGACTCTCTCTTCTCGATGATGTAGTTGGTGATTGCCGAGCCACCGTTGTCCTCAGGAGAAGACCACGTCAGTTTACACGAGTCGTTGGTCAGATTCTCTCCAGCGAAGGGAAGCCCCACTGGGCCAGGCACGTCTAGATACAGAGAAGACCAAGAACAGTTACCATCACATCAATATGTTCTCCCTACTTCTAGAATATGTTAAGGGATTCTGTGAATAGTCTGACCAGACTAGACCTCATCATGTCTCCTCACAACTCACCGAGAACTTCTACGACCACAGCCTTTCTCCTCTCGCCACCCTCGTTCTTGGCGGTCAGGGTGTAGATGCCCTGGTGTTGGCGCCTGCAGTTCTTGATGACCAGAGAGTTGGAGATGCCAGTGGTCTCCACCACCGCCTCCTTGGGAACATCTGCATCATCGCGACACCAGCTGATCAGTGGAGCTGGTTTACCAGAGACGTAGGCAATGATACGGATGGTGCCACCAGCGTGTACTACGATCTTCTCCTTAACAGATGCATCCAGGTCCATCTCAGGAGCAACTAGGGGAGAAGACAGGAGGGAAGATGACTCTTTGTCATCTTGTGGCATCACCTGTGAAGGGTTATAATATTATTATTACTGCCAGGCTACATTATGAGGTATGTGGAAGTCCTTACTGGTTCTGTCTCTGAGCTCAATGAGCTCTGAGACGTGTCCTGGCTCTCCAACCCCAGCAGCGTTGACGGCTCTCACCCTGAAGCGGTACTGACTGCCCTCCTTCAGGTTGGGAACCACAAACTTGGTTCCTCTGATTTCCTTGTCTTTAGCCTGCAGTAGGAGGATGAATCACTCCACATTTACTAATATTTCACAATCGATACAGTCCAAACTAAATCAATATGCACTCAGAGGTGTTTGAAAGAGATATAGATGTACTGTGTGGTAACTATAGTATTTACCTTCTCCCACTCCTCCGGCTCTCCCTCCTTCTCATCCTCTTCTGGCTCGCTCAGCATTAGGGCCTTCCTCTGAGCCTTCTTCTCCTCCTCCACCTTGTCCACCTCCTTGTACTCCACGAAGTAGCCAGTCACCTTGGAACCTCCGTCCGTCTGAGGGGGAATCCATTCCAGCTCCACAGTGGACCTGGTCCAGTCTGTCACTTTGGGGGACGGGGGGCCAGGGGGTGCTACACACACACACACACACACACACACACACACACACACACACACACACACACAGAACAAGTTACACATGTTTCAGAGCTTGATGTTGTGAGGTGATGGAGCAGGGGTGTCTGGGTCTTACTGATGGGGTCCCTGCAGAGCACAGGGTCCGAGGGAACACTGGGGAGGCCGCAGCCGGCAGCGTTTATGGCGATGACCCTGAACTGGTACATGGAGCCCTCTATCAGTCCGGTGACGTCCCAGTTGTTTCCCAGAGGCAGCGCTCTGATTGGCTCGCGGTTAACCCTGGCCCAGCGCTTGGAAGTGGTCTCTTTCTTTTCAATGAAGTAGCCGGTGATGGGGGAGCCTCCGTCGTACTCGGGCTCTTCCCAGTTCACCGTCATGGACTCCAGACACACCTCGGTGACCGTGGGCTTCTCACACTGACCAGGAACCGCTGGAAGGCAGAGGTCAACCTTAGGCTTCTTTATCTCTGTCTCACACTGATACACTTCAGAGGCTTTCCGACACCACTGGTACACCTTAGAGGCTGACTGACACCACTGGTACACCTTAGAGGCTGACTGACACCACTGGTACACCTTAGAGGCTGACTGACACCACTGGTACACCTTAGAGGCTGACTGACACCACTGGTACACCTTAGAGGCTGACTGACACCACTGGTACACCTTAGAGGCTGACTGACACCACTGGTACACCTTAGAGGCTGACTGACACCACTGGTACACCTTAGAGGCTGACTGACAACTATTTTACAATCCAGTACTACTTCACATTCATTTTGAGAGAAGCTCATTGAATACCATCATTAGATTGCTATTGACATGATATAAATACCCAATGATATAGATAAGAGCAGAATAGGTCACATGAATGTCCATGTAGTCGACTTACTGAAGAGGTTCCTGGCCTTCTCTGGCTCACTGCTTATGGGCGGTCCCACTCCAAACTTATTCTGGGCCATGACCCGGAACTCGTACTCGTGGTTCTCCGTGAGTCGGGTCACCACATAAGCACACTCCTTGGGGATGTTGGACACATGCACCCAGGACTTTCTGTTGTCCTCGCGCTTCTCCACCACGTAGTTGGTGATCTTGGAGCCTCCGTTGTCCTTGGGAGGGCTCCAGGCCAGACCGATCCGCTCAGCGAACACCTCCGTCAGTTTGATGGGTCCCTCCGGGGGGCCGGGGCGACCTGCAGAGAGGGAGGTGATATATTTACATGATGTAACTTTATGAACAATCAATAGGATGGATAATAACCGTATTAACAATCAATGTGTTTTATTAACATTATTCATAATCCATACGTATTATTCACAATTATTTGGTTAGGTTAATGTAAATAAGACATTGTGTGACTTATTAACATTAACAATTCACCTTGTTTCATTAAAATGGCATTATCGAAGATTTTAATGTAAATAAATCTGTCTGTTAAGTCACTATCTATTGGCGAATGAGGTAACACAATGGGTATTAGGCCTATAGCCCACTGATGAAACTCCTTGCATTTGCAGTATTATAAATTTTATGAACAGGGTGTTGCTTGCGAAAAAATGTGTGGCCAAACAGAAAGAAACGGTAATCTTTGAGATTCCACCTTTACATTATCAAGCCATTTTGTTTGAATTTCAACATAATTGACTGTTGAGTAGGCTTCTGCTTTTACAATTTAAACTTAAAGAGCCAGTGAACCCAAAACCGTTTTGTTTGGTGAACCTCCTGTCTGAGAACGGTTTATATAATGTCCGCTACCCGGACACCGATAGTATAACGCTACGATGTGCGGCACATTTCATGTGTAACATAACTCATTACAACGCTCATTGGTTGGATTATTCTTATTTTTACCAAAAGTGTGTGTGTGTCGGGGTCAGACAAAACAAGTTGGGATCTACTGATTAAGAGTGTGAAAGATGATATCTCTCTGCTTATTATGAGCTGAGTGTTGCTGCAGTGTGTTCTCACCGAGGACAGTAAGGGTGATGTCCTTGGATGCCTTGCCCAGGCTGTTGCTGGCGGTCAGGGTGTAGAGGGCAGAGTCCTCCCTCCTGGACTGCTGGATGAGCAGGGTGCACTTCTCCTGGGTGACCAGCTTGTTGGTGTGCTGGTCGTACTGCACCGCTGTCTTGTCCTCAGGCTTGGCCAACCCGGCCTTCAGCCAGGTGAGGGTGGGGAAGGGGCAGCCGCTGATCTTAGCCAGCAGGCTGACGTCACAGCCCTCCTCTCCCTCCAGCGAGTCACGCATCTCGATGGTGGGAGCACCTGGAGAGAGGGAGGGATGGTGTGATCACAACCCTCTTCCCAGGAACATCGTGGGGTGTGTTAACAGCTGGGGGCGTGGTGTGTGATGGGTGCTGGAGGTCTTACATGTCTGGTCCTTGATCACCAGGGGTCCTGCCGTGGACGAGGGTCTGCTGGGTCCAGCTGCATTCACAGCCTTCGCCCTGAACTCATATTCTATTCCC
>OMKX01089792.1:0-14661 GCA_900302425.1 Brosme brosme
GATTAATGCATTCATATAGTTTCTCCCTTTGACAGCTTCTTAGTGTACTGGCAAATGGCTGGTTTTATTCCACTCTAAACAAACAAAGGTTATTAAACTGTCCGTTTATTTTGAACAAACAGCTGTGACGTTTAGTTATTCCTGCGTGGGACACCGGGCCCGGCGAGGGAGGAAACGCTCTCCCCCACGGAAGGGAAGACGGTCTATGTTTTCGGTTTATCTGGGACCATAACGTGTTGCTGAGGTTTATACAGAAGGCTCATCCAAGGCAGTATTGCGACACTGACTAAAGTATAGAAAATTGCCTAGTCAATAAACACTGTCTCCTCAAATATCAATGCAAGCGGTTTTCATTTTATTAAATAAACAAGGAGGAAAACTCAGAGCCACATGGAGATCCATCTTTAGCTCAGAGTTTCCAGATATTTCCTGTTTGGTTCATAGTGGGTGATAGCCTTTGAAGTAGCACCCTTATTAACGTTATCATCCCAAAGCTAAGTTAATCCATTACAGCGCAATGTGGCTGCCACAGATAGAACATCAGAAAGTTGTAGAATCTGTTCAGGAACATGTAAAAGTTCTAGAACAGGTTTGGACTGCCTCTTTGCTTTTCACACTTCTTCGGTTGTCCAACTAAGTGCTTTTGGCCAGAGTGGTTAGGGGTTAGGGGCACAAATGACTAGAAACATTTGAGAAAGTTTACGGTTCTGCTGAATACTAACCAATGTGATCTGCCGTAGAGTGGCGACACAAAGGGTATAATACTCGGGGAAATGGTGCCTCCTGCTGGTTCTCCATACTCTAGTTCTACAGCAAGGAGGCCAGAGTCTGTTAGCCAATCAGGAAAGACTCCTGTGTTAATTGACAGATGGGTAATTAAATGGCCATTATCACACAAATGTTTCTTTCAAAATCTGATTTGAATCATCGAGTGGGCAGCACAACATCTCATTTAAAGCATTAAATATCTTTATTGGTTTGGTAAAATTGGTTTTGGTTGTTTCATCAACATTGATCTGCTGCCAACACAGTGGGATGACCCAAACACATGGGGAGCCACGGTTCAACCATCGGCAGCTTATTTTAAACGGTTAAGTCAGTCAGTGTCACAATACTCTTCATCGTTACCATCCTCCTCCCCATTCCGCTCCTGTAGATGTACGAAGATCATGTCTTTATTTTATTTCTCGCTGAGGGCAAGTTTTCATGCACTGAATTTAAGTATCACACACCCCTTGCCATCTCTCTAGCTGAACTAAAAGGCAGTTAATCTATGCTTGATAAGGAGGGAGTAGGATCCCATATGCAGCAGTGAGTGTGGCTCAGTCTGTGTGTATATCTGCTCTCTCAGCAATCGTTCTGTTTTTACTGATCAGTATTCTGCTGGAAAAAGAAAAACGTAAAAAAAAAAAAAATCTACTTTGCTTCTGTGGCGGTTTTATTGCTTAGCGCACGTGGTTGTGAGATCTTAGACTTTAGCTTAAAGACACCCCCGGAAAAAAAAATGACCCGTAAAAAATATCTTCCTAACCATCTTCTTCCCCCGGTTGACGTAATACTAGATTTGTGTATGTCTTTTAAAAAAAATAATTCCAACTCTAGTTTCACCGTACATGTTATAAACAGGACAAAGATGTAAAAGACAATTTAAAGTGAAAATAAAAGTTTTATCAGTTGAGAAGCTTCCCTGCTGTTTATTGTGACCCGTCGCTTTGGTTATGGCACATCCAACCTAAATATTAACGTTGACACACCATACCTAATGCATATTGCATTTATTAAAATACAAGATCATGTAAGCTGGAAGGTTATAGAATTGAGCTCTTTTAAAGTGCCCCTATTTGACCCCCAGGTGTGATGTTGATTAGCCATTAGGAGCCATTTTGAAATCGACCCAAAAGTGACATCACAAGATGTCTACCACACATCTTCAAACTATATATTTCACTAAATGTCACTGAACGTGACTTTTGGCAGACAAAATATAAATGCAATCACACGGCCTAATTACAGATTCTATACCACGCAAAAGTGGAAAACAAATCTGACCTTCGTTGTAAGGCTAGAGTAGTCTGCATAAGAGCCCTCATGGGCTGGCTGGAGGAAATCTTGGAGCCTCCTAGTCGAAACGGGAGACTGGGCCATGGGCTCTGCTCGAATTGGCTCACTTGTGGCCTCATAATACATAATCCCTCTATATATCTATATATATATAGTGTACTATATATATTACGATAAAGTACAATATTTAGGGTACAGGGGGAATTCAGACACTAGTTATGTGCTGGCAAATTATTGGAAGGACACGCATTGGTCGCATAAACAGGCAGACGCGTTAGATGTCACCCAGTGACAACTCATTTGCATAAAGTGCACACCTCTACTGGATGAATCTGATGACAATGAACGCTGCTATGGATCATGGGATATAGTGCAGAAATGAGTCCCATCACATGTACACTTTTACAGTGCAATATGGATACTAAGTAGTGCACTATATAGGAAACCGATTTTATATCGTCATATTTCAGACACCACTACAAAATACCAATGCCCGAACTAAGACACTATAAAGGGCACATGTAAACCAAATCAAACACTGCCATCATGGAATATCACAGGAGATGGTCTCATCTGCAGCCATTTTAAGGCCTTTGTGAGTGACAAGAGTGGGTGGGGTCAAGACAGATTCCCTTTCCTTTATAAACAGGGGTTTCCTAGAACTACAGGTTCTAGGAAATGAAAGAGGTACACCTTCCACTGTATTAATAATAGAATATTAGGTCCAAGAGAAATTTTGGTCTGGTGGGATGTTGATGAAGAGGTAGCTGAGCCAAACTGATGGGGCTGTGGGGGATACATGCTGAGACACAAGATGATGTGAAACACACTGCTTTATATCGAACACCGATGGCCAAAAGCGTAACGCACAAATATGTAGGATCAAATGGCTCACAGAACACAAAATAACCAAGTAAGAACTTTATTGGAAAGGTAATTCAAACAGGTAAACCGTTTTTTTCTTTAAATTACATTTGCAGTATTTTGAAGCAGGCAAAACGTACAGTACATCCTCAGTATGCATAACATCAAACGTGAAACTGGGGGACGGCTGCAATAGATTAGACATGATGAAATCCCCAAGGAACAATGATAGATAAGTGGTTGAGTTTGCAAGGTGTGTGGTGGATTTCCTCCTCCGAGGTCCACTGAACTTGGCGGACAAAGGAGTCGCGGAACACCCCCAAATCATCACAAAACCATGTGATGGAGTCACCGGGAGGCATTGAAGTTAACCAGATATAACTAAAAAACGTCCCGTAGTGGGAGGTCATCTTGATGACTAGAAACCAGGCGGAGTGCTGTTGCTCTTAGGTGGAAGCAGAAAGTGAGAGATCTTATCCTTCACAGTGAAACCAATGCTCTGAATCATGTTCATCTGCTTTGTTAGGTTCAGCCTTATAAAAAAACGAAACTAACCACATCAGTATCAGCAAGCAAATTTATTTTAAATGCATTTCTGATAGGCTCAATTAAGTGCATGTGATGTAACCTAGCATGACATCACACAAAACCAGTCTAAGCCAATCAGAAACTAGCCAGCTAGTCAGGTCTATAAAACCATCCAGGATATGCACGAGGGCATCACATCCGACATCCGAGTCCAATCAGGAACAAGACAACAAGGTTTACAGACCATAATAATCCCTGTAACTGATGATGGGTTGGTAACCTAACAGCAAAGGCAGGAGGCTATGAATTTAAAGCAGTTGGTTGAAAGTTATTTAAGAACTATTGGTATGTGAGTGTGTCATTAACATTCATAAATACTAGTAAACAACAAATATCTCAGCAAAAATTAATTTTCAAACAGAAACTCGGATATGCTGAAGGCTCGGGTGGCAGAGAGGAGTGAGTTGTTGATGCAGCTGGAAACTCTGCTGTTTATATTTGGGCCATTGTACAGACACTGGACCAAAGATAAACGGATAATTGTCCGTTTGTATTTAAAACAGAGGCCGGCTGAACTAGCCACGGCTACTAGGGCTGGGTAAAAAAATCGATTTAATCGATTTTGGATCGATTTCATTTAAATTTTGCAATATCGATTCATAGGGCATGAGATCGATTATTTTTTTTATTTTTTTTGAGCCATTTTCATTCTTCAAGAGCAGATTGAATTGAATCGAATTGAATCGAATCGTGATTAATCGATTCAGAACCTTATGAATCGAAATCGAATCGATTTAGGAAATTGGCCACGATACCCAGCCCTAACGGCTACACTCGCTCAAAACGGACAAACGTTGAAAAATTCCCAACATGCGTTCAAGGGAAGGCGGTAACCCTGTTCCGTTCTCTTAAACGGACTAATCATGTCCCTGCCCAGCCAAACGTACCTCCTCCTTAACCTCAGCCTCCTCCTCCCCCTCCCCAGGCAGTCACATGATTGTCACTACTTCCTCCACCTTCCTGGTGAGCCATCACTTCTTCTTCTGGACTTCTTGAAGCAGTTTCAGTGCGGCTGTGTTCTTTGGCTCCACCCTCAGCAGCCTGTTGAGGTCCTCCATGCACGCTTTGCTGTCCTGAAAGACAACACAAAACCTTTCAACAGTGGTCCTCAAAGCTTCATACTCAAACAACATCTGCAGGGATTCATGCTAGTCTATATTTGTGCCACTAGATTTGAGACTGAGTAGCCATAGCCATTTGTGACATCCCAAGGGAGCGCGTGGACCTACCAGTTGGTGCAGTCAACCTGGGGACTGAACACTTGCTCTATCTAGACACCCGCGTGTGACCGCACATCATTTGTGAGGTCGCACATGGGGAGAGCCATCCGGGGGTTCCAACTTGTGATGTCACAAATGGATAATATAAAAAGGGCTTGAAATCAGTGAGGTATCAGTGTATTGTTATAAAAAAATATATATATCCTTGAATTGATGATTTAATCAATTCAATTTAATTTCCTGAATAATGCCATGATATTATGATGATGATGAGGTCCTGGTCACCTTGAGCTCCCTGTGTGCCTGGGCCCTCCTGTACAAAGCCTTGATGTTGCTGCTGTCCATCACCAGAGCCTCATCACAGTCCCTCACCGCCTCCCTGTACTGCTTCACTGACAGGTAGCACAGAGCCCTACACACACATACACATACACACACACACACACGTTAGGCACCATGTTTCCCCATAGGATGTTTCGGTCAGGCCTCAGCGAGGGGGGGGAGGACACTGTCTTTGATCCATGATAGGCTAGTAACAGAGTGAAGAACAAGGGAAATAGATGGGTAAATGGGTCAATATGGAAGGATGATAGAGGTGTAGAATCAGGCTGGATGCAGGGTTCGCACTACAGAATGTAGAAGTGGCGCTACGCCACCATGCTCCCTTTGCAGATCCGCCATTGCAGCGTTTCATACAGGGGGCGGCGCTATTTAGCAGACCTGTTGGTGTAGGAGGGGGCCTCATGGAGCGAGCGTAATGGAGAGAGGGATGGAGGTGGAAGGAACAGACCTGTTGGTGAGGGTGGTGATCTCTGTGGGGTTGAGCTTCAGACTCTGGCTGTATTTCTCCACAGCCTTCTGGTACTGTCCCTTCTTCACCAGAGAGTTGCCCTCATCCTTCAGAACCTGGGCCCTGCGCACATCCTGCTGACTAGGAGCTAAGGGAGGGAGAAAGAGAAAGATCGATCTACCTTAGAGCCGCTGAAGGCAGCACATCCCTGGTAGACTGACTGACTGACTGGTTCCGTTGTTAAGGGTTCCAGTTACACTGTTCCTTACATACGGTTCTATACAGAACAATACACATTTAAAATGTATCTAAAGTGTTGTAGCAAATTCCCATCATTATCTTGGGCATATATTAGGAACATCATTATTGTTAGTATCAATTTGTTTAACAACATCTGAGGCATAGAAAGAGCGAGGTGGAGAGATAAAGAGGGCGACGTATGACCGTCTTTGTAGGTGTAGCATTTGACGGATATCTGGTTGAGATATAGAGAAATGGAAAGATATTTTGCCATACAAAAGCAAACCGCATCTACAACGTTTGGCGAAAATGAGTTATTACTCAGTGATGACTGTAGGGTGCCAGTAGGTACTTCCAAAACGACTTCATTGTCTAAGACATCGAGTACCAAGGTGTCAAGTGATGAGGTTCCTTAATAGAATTGACTGTATTTAGCTAATTAGTCTGTACAACTATAGGTCATAGCTTACAAGTAAGATAGCGATCCGAAGATAAGATAAGAAAGTGTCCTCTCTAGAGCCATTGGCCTGTTCTGGGCTACTGTAGAAACATGGCACTACAACACGCCATGTAAACAAAGGGTTCTGGCCGGACAGTATTTTTTATTTGCAGAATATATTTTATAGGATGTGATTTTACAAATAACATTATTTAAACCACTATCGATCAACATTGACTACAGATATGTCCAGGTAATTTTAAGCTACAAGCTAGTTGAAATGTAACTTATTGCAACTTTAACTTAAAGTCGCAATGTGCAAGATAGGGCCACTTGCAGGTGATAGGAGGGAGACTTTCAGAATTCAAAAAACGAAATAACCGAGTTCCGTCGACTATGTGGCTTTGCAACTGTGTGCCTTGAAATAGCATAGCTCGGTGGGCCTTGGTGGCACGAGTGGGAGGGGTTTGGGAGTGTCAAAAGTACGATTCTTAAGAACAACGAGAGAGGTGCGGTCTGGCCAGCATTTTTATTTGTAGAATACGGATGTGATTTTATTAATAACATATTTAAACCACCATCGATCAGCATTGACTAATAGTATTTTTAAGCTACGAGCTAGTTGACGTATCGCTACTTTCATTGAAGTGGCTATTCAAAAACAGACATCTAAAATAAACAATTAAAAACAAATGGAATGTAGTAATAGATGAAAAAAGACATTAAAAAAACAAGATTAAGTTACTGCACTTTGCTGTTGTACTGCCTATAAATATCAATTCATAGTTATACAAAGGCAGAGCTTAGTATCCGCATTTTTGGGGTCATGTCAAAAACATTGAGGATTTCCTTCAGGGCAGAAATTACTTATTGAATCATTGTTTATTGATAGTATTCCACGCATCTACTTACAACACAATTGGTTGGGCGGTCAAAAAAAACGTTCTAGTCATTTTTCTCAGTTTCCCCGTTGACATAGATACTGCAGTTTGCCTTGGCAGGGCAGTTAATAGCGGGAGATGGATTAAGTGTGTGTTTACTGCGTACCAGGTACGTCCCTAGCTCCATTATGCTGCTGATTGGGGGTGTTGGAGCTCAGTCTAGCCTGCTGGGCCAGCCTCTCTCTGACCTCCATGGGTACCGCCGGGGTGTCTGGCAGCTTCTCCCTCCAGCCCAGACCGTCCATCTCTGTCAGAACCTTTGTCATCCTGGGACAGCAGACAACGGGTCAACAACACACTTAATACAATATCTTATCTATTATTCAAGAGGTCATGTGCCAAATGCGCATTTTTATGAATAAACATCATTTTTTTAAAGTTGTATTATTAAAGAAATGTTCCTGGGCTCGATTCCCCACGGCCATTGGCTACCTGTAGGCATCTTTCAGCAAAACACCGCCTTACTGCTCATTAATGACGTCTATCTGAATTCACCTTAAGTCGCCTTGGAATGCAATCTGCTAAATAGCTTAACTATAGTAATATAGTAAATATAGTAAAACTTAATAGTTAATAATCACTAATCCTACCGGTTGGTTCCGTCGTGTGCGGCGGGGATGTTGCAGTCCACCTGCAGGGCGGTCTTGTAGTCCACGTAAGCCTGCCTGTAGCGCTCCATGGCCTCATAGGCAGACGCTCGCCTCAGCAGGGACTTCACCCCAAACGGCACCAGATCCAGAGACCTGCATACAGGTTGGAACCTAGTCAATACCAGCCCTGCAGCTCCAGAAAACTACAACAACCAGGAAGGAAATGAAATTTTAGGAGCCAATCAGCTCTAGAGACCTGCAACCAGAAATGAACTGAGTTAGTTGCCGTCAATCCGCTACAAAGACCTGCAACCAGGAAGGAACCTAGTCCAGATACAACAACAAAACCCGTTGAAATCACAGGTTATATGCATTCAAACATGGAGTATGGATGAATGAAGTGGAACATCATCTTACTGGCGTCATATCTAACTAAACACAACAATCAGACTGGTTTAACACAGATAGTGACAAGTTCAAGTGACAGGAAGACTAGTTCAACATAGAGACAGACAGCGAGAGAGAAGACGAGAGACAATGAAGGCTAGATCAACAGAGAGAGACAGACAAATGTGAACTAGGGGAGAGACCGGCAGACTGGACTAGGAGAGAGACTGGAGGGAAAGCCTGGGAGTACATACATGTTGCAGTCCTTCACACACTCGCTGCAGTTTCCATCCTTGAGGTAGCTGGCGGCCCGGTTGGAGTAGAGAATGCTCAGGTCCTCTGGGCTCTTCTTGCCTGCACAGGAAGAAGATGTGAGTTCAATGACCAAATGCTATCTTGCCATTCACATAAAATGGTGTATAGATGGACAGAGACAAATGATAACAATAATAAATAACTGCCACTAGAATTTACCAAAAACAACATCACTAATCTAAGGTACACCGATGAAAACACAAAACAGCACCAGATCAGCAGAAAATAACCCACCTGACTTCTCGAATTCTTTGATAGCCTGGCTGTAACGCTCTGACGCCTCTCCATACTGGCCTTTCTTGAAGCACTCATTCCCTGCTTGCTTCAGCTCCAACCACCTGCATCTGGGGGGCATCTTCTCAGCCTACAGTCAGAAGTCAATACCAGGGGGGTTATTTCAATAGCACAAGATCCAAATATATTCACTTTGATATACCAATCTAGACAGATGGATTCAGCTGAAACATAAGACGTCCAGATTAAAAAAATGATGCACCCAAGAAAATATGTACTTGACTTTGTAACTAGGATCTTGTACAATATGTTTTTATAAAATACAAGCTACTTAAATAGTGATGTACAGCAGCGTTACTGCGTTAGGTTGGGTTAGGTTAATATCCAACCATAGGCTAATTTGAATGAACGTTAAAAAGGTAGTTGGACAGAATTCCTTTTGAAAGTATCCCTGTGCAACACCTGCGGGTCTATACGATCACGTTATTGTAAGGACAATAAAACTCGCAACAGATGTGACACGACTCATACATGTTAATGGACGGTCTCGTTTTGTTAAGATCACCGGCAGCTAGCTAGCACATTGTAAATCTAGCTAGCATGCTAACCATTAGCACTAGTCGCTACTAGTACAATACGGTCACTTACCGGCTTGCAGTCTTCCACGGAGTAAGTCAAAACGAGTACAACTCTACCTAGTCTCTACAGATGTCTTTAAATTATAGATAATGCTAAGCGAATCCGTCTGCTCCACAGCGACAGCTTCCACAAATGCGAGTTATTTTATGTTGTCCTGTGCTGTGGTATTCTTTCTCTCCTGTCCCGGCTCATGTCAGACCGACACACGCTTTCTTCTGGTTTCTTGAATGCGGAAAGGAAAGGGGTGGTCGTCTCTGGTTAGATCTACAGTCCGCTGGGCGGAGGATAACTTTCAGACCTCGTAGCTTCGCTTTCTATTCTCGAGTAACCACGCAGAAGCAAAAAGCCGAACAACGCGGTCAAACGCCAAGTATCGCGGGGTTTCAGATAGTCTAATTTAAAAAAAAGTATATCAATGCATCATATGCCAATATTGTATGAGATACATTCTGATTGCGTGTCAAACATTTTTATGAACATTTTAAAGACAAACTAAACACATTGTTCGCCCAAATTAGATATCGGCCTCTTGTGCTGCTTATTTTTCTAGCCACACGATGGTGGTCTTAAAGCCGCGTTTCTACCAAAGTCCCAGGAACGACATGTCATGGGTCAAAGGTTTCCTCAGGCGGTGGAGACCAGCCGCGAAGGTCAGCCCTTTGACATCAGACACATAACGAATAAAGGACATGAAAAAGCGACAAATACTGAGCGAAAAATAGGACCAACAAAATCGAGTCAACAACCGTTACGAATATGCGGCATTTTCCAGTAAGAATCGAGGCAGGGGTTAAGATAGATGTATTCAACCCTCAACCTCATAAAGCCAGTGAAAACGAGCGTATGCTCCGTACTTTCATTAAATAGTCCTATGAATTTCGATAATTCATTTATTAGGCCTATGGAGTTCGATTTTTAATCCAAGTGTAAAATTGTTTAGTGAATGACAATTCGCAGATTAGTTGAATTGAGATGATTTGGGTGTGCGTTCTTTAAAGGAGTGATATTGTGATATTGTGAGCTGCACGCGGGAAGACAGGAACCCAGGTTAAAGAAGTTCGCAACTCTCGTTCCTCCCACGGCCGTGATCGCCACACAGGCCCCACAAGGGGTCAGTCGTCCCCGACGACCCCAACACCTAGCCCATAGTCCCCCAAGTGTTCACGGGGGCTGGCGCCGACGAGCAGGCCGCCGGGGCCCCTGCCGGTGGCTGCGAGTGGCGGCGCAGACTCCTTCCCTCCGGGGCAGTTCGCCTTCCCCCCAGGTGTGGACTTCTATAATAGGTCCATGGTGTGGACGCCCGTCTCCTGGCCACCAGAGGGCGGTCGACGGCTGCCAGTCCGACGATCCCGCCAGTGGCCACTTGGGGGCGCTGCGCCCCCGTCGCGCTGGGCTCATCAGATCAGCCTGCAACCGCCCCCTCCTGCGTGGGCTCAACCCTCGGCCGCACCAGATGTGTCTGCCGCTCTGGAAATTCCCTCTCCATAGCCGCAGACAGTGTTGGGCAAGTTACTTTCAAAATATAATATATTACTAGTTACTTTAATTTGAAAGTAATTAGTTACTTTACAATATTACATACTGTCTGTGTAGAGTAACTCGATACTTATTACAATACTTCTGCGTTACTTTCACCAACATAACCACATAAGTAAAACTAGGCATTATAAAATGGAAGAGTACAAACACTACCTTATCAAAACCCGGGAGATTGTCCTCAGTCTCTAGTTGAGCGAAGCGTTTAGAGATTGATATGCGAAATAGGGATATGGAGATGGCGGCGTGCGGTCAGGCAGGTGCTGCCTCGCTGCCATCCAGCTTCAAAATCTTGCAAAATCCTTCTCTGAAACAGCGATTCCATGTAGGCTACGTGGTGATGTATCAAAAGGCAATTTCATTCATCTTAAGTTCATAACATTGATCGCCATATCGCCACCCTTTTCGCCAACTCTGCGTCCGTGTTTCAATGCACTCAATCAACGTCAACGCACGGGGAATGATAACAGCTGTTCCAAACATTTTGAGCTCCCTTTGTTCTGTGGCTATAGGCCTACTGACGTATGTTTTCCTGTTGGACAATTTGCTTTCTATAACAAAGTCCTTAACAATGGAAAAGCGACTATCCCAAATAGTCTAGGCCTACTTCTTCAGAGAAAATTATGATGCGTAAGGCTCCCCAACTGCTGCGTAAACTCTCTGGATACCTGTTGCTCACCCTTTTGCTTGCGGGAGATGTTCAGCTTAATCCCGGGCAAGTCGTCGGAGATATTCGTCCAGATCACCATCGAGCAGTAGTACCCGCGGATAATATCCATCACTCAACTGCGTTGGATAAGCTGGGGGTATGAATCTCTCAAATAGTAATCTGCTTGCCACCGATGCCGCAGACTGGGTGCGTTTTCAACTGACTTAATGACACCAGCAGTGATCCTACCGAGCATTGTGAGATCTTGCAAGGAAAATCATGTGCAAAAACAAACAAACTCTGCATCAGTGTACAAGACAAGACGCAAGATAAATCCTGCGATTGGGAAACTCCGCGGTATCAAACTTTTTCGGACTGTTAACCAGGCGCGCGTGCTGTGGGACTCTCGGACAAAACCCAGCGGATTATTAAGAGGACATTTAAATATCCGAAGTGCTATTCCTAAAAATGATCAACTGCAGGACAGTATAAATTGTGCGCAAATTCACATATCCTGTGTCAATGACTTGGAATGCATTGTTCTCAAATTATATCTCTCAGCCCAAATTACATTCACTGTGATTGGAATGTAGACCACCGTCCACAAAAACTGTTTTTTATGATAAATTGAATGCCCTTTTGAAGGAATGTGATACTAAAAATGAGAATTTTATTAGGAGATTTTAACATAAACTGGAGTGATATACAAAAAGGAAAGAGCTGAAACGTGTCACAAGTATTTTTGAATTCCAACAGGTCATTGAAGGGCCAACGAGGATAACTAGTTCATCAGAGACACTCATTGACTTGGCTTTCACAAATAGACCAGAAAGAATAAAGAAATCTTACAATTTGGTCGCAGGGCTATTTGACCACAATATGATTCTGATCGTAAGAATAGCTCAAATGTATCAACCTACTCAAAGTTAGATCAGTATAAAATCCCGAAAAATCTGTTAGTCTTGAAAATGCAATTAAAGAAATCAACTGGAATGAACAGCTTGCACATAAAAGTGTTGACGATCATTTGTAATTCTTTCATGGTTAAACTTGAAACAACTATACACAGTTGTATGAGAAAAATTAAAAGAAAACCAGGCAAAAGAAACCATCTATACCTTGGATAAATGAGACTATACGGTCACTAATGAAACAGAGGGATCATGCCCATGGCTTTCAAAAGTAAACTGGTTCATGAAAGGCGCTTTTATACCACACTAAGAAATAAGGTTTTTAAAGAACTCAGGCAGGCAAAGGCAACATTTTTCATTAATGCTATTGGTGAAGCTAGGGGAAATACCAAAGAAATCTGGCAGAATTTAAAAAAATGAACAGGGAAATCCAATTCCATCAGTAAACCAATAGAACTAAATATAGAGGGAAACGTAACAAATGATTCAAGTCAAGTGGCAGCAGCATTTAACTCTTATTTTATAAACTCGACAACTCTGTCTCAGAATTTTTCTGGATCAAATTCGGTCACCCCTCTAGATACAGATGCTCCCATTCTGAGTTTTAGAGGAGTGACTAACTCCAAAGTGAATATGATTATATCCTCTCTTAATGGCTCAAGGGCAAAGGATGTATATGGGATGGACACAGTATTTATTAAAACTCATATGGAGGCATCCCTTCCATCTCAAATATTGTAAATTGGTCCATTAATGAAGGAGTGTTTGCAGTTCCTGGAAGACTGCTATAATTACACCAGTATTAAAATAAGGTGATCACACTGTCATTAGCAACTACAGACCCTAAGCATTCTTCCAGCCGTATCAAAAATTGCAGAAAAATGGATTTCTGAGCAGATCACAGTGCCTTTTAAATACAGGTTCCTTCCCATTGCATCCTATGCAATTCGGGTTTAGAAAACATCATTCAATTTGATTTGGTTAATCATGAGGTTTTAATTACGAAGCTATCAAAGTTAAAGTTTTTCCCCTGACGTTTAAATGGATAAAATCATACCTCACAGACAGAAAACAAAGTGTTCGAGTGGATCATAACATTTCAGAAATAGCTGAAGTTTGTGTGGGTGTACCTCCATTTTGTGTCCCTTGTTATTCAGTTTATTTATTAATGACCTACCTGAAGTCTGTCCATCTACTGTCACCTGTCAGATGTACGCTGATGACTCAGTCATATCTACATGCTAAAAAAAAAAGAAGCAAGCCGCAGAAAAACTATCAGCTGCAATGGTCAATATTTCAAATTGGTTAGAAAAGTCATGTTTGCACCTAAATGTTGATAAAACTGTATGTATGTTCTTTTCAAAATCTGCAAATAGCGATCCAGATCCAGACGTGACAGTAGAAGGGAGAAGACTCTCAGTGGTCCAAGAGTTCAAGTATCTGGGAATAATAATAGATTCAAAACTCAATTTTAAAACACAAGTTAAAAAAGTCCTAAACAAAATTAAATCAAATTTAAGACACATCAGGAATAATTTAACCCTAACCCTCAAAGCTGTACCTTCATGCTATGATTTTCTCACATATTAATTACTGTCTTACCAGCTGGACACAGGCAGGACGGACCACATTACGCTCAGTTGAAACACGTTTTAAACGGACCTTGAAAACGCTAGATAAAAAATCGAATTCATATCACCATTGTAAAATCTTGATGACATATGATTTGTTAAACTGGCGAAACATGATTAAGTCTGCAGACATCTTACTTGTATATAAAATCTTTCATGGTATGGCTCCCCCTCCGCCGAAGGAATTTGTTAAACAAAATATAAACTCTTCCACCAGAGCATCCACAAGAGGGGATTGTAAAATACCATATAGAAAAAGTTATTTTGGGCATTCAGCCTTTTCTTATCGAGCAGCACATACTTGGAATACTATAATTAAGGAACATTACATCACTCAAATCCTTCTCAAAATCTATAAAACACTGGCTACTGACAAATCAAATATGTGGCCATAATAATCTGGGATAGTGTGTTTGTCTTTGTGTTTACTAATTGTGTTTTTGCCTGCGTTTATGCTCCTGGTCTATGTGTATGCTTCTTGTCTGTGCTTGTGTTTTTGTCTGCATTTATGCTCCTTGTATATGTGTATGCTCCTTGTCTGTGCTTTTGTCTGTATTTAAATGCTTATGTGTTTTAACGTGCTATATGTTCATGCACTTTTATCTGTGTCTGTGTGCTACTTGCTT
>OMKX01089801.1:0-10043 GCA_900302425.1 Brosme brosme
ATTCTGTGCTGAGGAGTGACATACTTCCCACCTCGACAGCCCATATATACAGACTTGGCACTGAACTTAGCGTCAAGCCCTGAAACCTTGTTCTGCTCGCACTGAACATTGCCTGCAACCTTGTTCTGCTAGCATTGAACATTGCCTGCAACCTTGTTCTGCTAGCACTGAACATTGCATTAAACCTCGTTCTGCTAGCACTACACATTGCCTGCAACCTTATTCTGCTGGCACTGAACCTAGCCTGAAACCCTTGTTCTATTAGCACTGAACATGGGCTAAAACTTTGTTTTGCTAGCCATGAACATAGACTGAAACCTTGTTCGGCCAGCACTGGACATATAGCCTGAAACCTTGCTCTATTAGCACTGGACATAGCCTGAACCCATGTTGTATTATTCGTTCAGCAGTATAATGATTGGCACATAAATGACTCCCATCATGTTGTACATAAAGGAGTCACTATTACACACTTGACTCATTGTAGAGGTTGCGAAGTGTTTGTTTAAAAGCAAATAGTTTCCTAAGCGTTTCATTCTATAGCTTTTGCTATACGTCTTTCGGATGTAGCAGTTGCATTTCATACAAAAACTTCCCAACGCCTTCGCCTTCACCCATAGATCCCGTCATTGGAGAAGTTTGAATATCAGGCTAACATGTTTCCACCAAGCATGAAGTGTCCTTTTCTCTTGTTATACGTTGGGAGCTTGAGGGGGAACTTGTAACACTAGTCATTTTCCAATCCCGTTGTGTAAGTTTAGGTTCTTGTGATTGATAAAGGGGGTGGAAAACACCAGTGCAGAAGTCAAATCTTCACATGTCTTAAGACACATCTTCAATACCTTGAACAATAACGGTCATTTTAAAAAGTCAATCTTTCAACACATTTTTCTGACTGCAGTTGTCAGATTTAGTTCAGATCCTTTACTGATGTGTGTAATGTGTGTAATGTGTGCATGTGTCACTGCAGAAGGCTATATGAGCAGTATTTCAGGCTCAGACATAGCACAGTAGAGCATGAAGCCCATCTGGTCCACCTGGTCTTCTGACAGGCTGCCCAGCAGATTGACTACTGGCTTGAAGTAACTGTGCAGCATGCCTTGCTCCAGACAACCAATCAGCTCTGTGATGCACTGCTGAAAGCGCACTTCTAGGCTGCCATCCGACCAATCACTCTCACGGTCGCTGAGGTGGAGGATGAGATTGGCCAATGGGGCGGAGGGCATCGGCCTGAGGGCGGGATTAAGCTTGCACACCGCCTTGAGGGTCTTGAGGACGTTCCTGCGACAGCCGCTGTCCGTCTCGTCAAGCTGAGTTAATCGCTGGGTCTCCCACGGGTAGAGGGAGAGGTGCCAGGCATTGACCCAGGGAGCGGTGAGCTCTGGCTGGGCAGTCAAGACCACGTCCTCCTCCCTCAGGACCGGTATCATGGAGATGAAGAGAGGAGGATTACCGCTGCCTCTTCCTCCTCCCTCTGGATCCTCAGGCCTGGAGAACCAAAGGCAATGTTAAGCGTTTTCTGCAGTTTATAAACAGACATTTTGGAGATCAACAGATCAACATGGGAATTTGAAAAGCTAATCTTGTTGCTTTGCCTAGACACTTTTATAAATGTGAAAGGGAAGATTCTGACTTTCTGAGTATCATACATATTCTGTAATAGCTATGATGGCAACCTGTCACTAATTTGAAAACTGTTTAATAGAGCCTGTAGGTTGAGGACACATACACACAAACACACCCACACACACACACACACACACACACACACATACCCACCGTATCTCAAGGCTGAGTTCTGGTCCTCCCAGTACAGGTCTGACCAGGCAGTCCAGAGTGCTGCTGATGGACGGCCAGTTCATGGTTTCCATAACGGTCTTACTTAACATGTTCACCAGAGCTTCTGAGGACAGGTAGCCCCCGACAAGGAACCTACCAAAGACCACAACACACACCAGTATAAACACATGCCGTTTCTCCAAATGCATACATCAAGTATATCATCTCTTCATTCAACACTCTGTCTTCAGCTGTTTTCGGTCTAGACAACTGGCTTGTACTGGCTCCATCTCCTCCATGTATATACGACTGAGCTACCAGCCAGTACTGCTGTCTGAGATCTTTTACTGAGATAAAGACTTGTGTGAGTGTCACAAATAAATTCTGCCCCTAAAACTACTAGTACATACAGTGGATGTAGATCTTTTGACTTGCTGAGAACTGGGAACTGTTTCAGAAAGCTGGATTACCAAGTGTCCAAGCTTAATATGATCAGTCAGAATGGACAGAAAGACTCCTTAGAAAGACCTACGATCTCAACTGACTTTCACTTTATATTGTAACACATTCTTTACTACCCTTCCTCCCTACCCTACTGTACTGTACCCTCCTACTGCACTGAAGTACAGCTTTACTACACATGATAGCACTCCAGAAAACACAAGTGAATATAAATTGAATATAGTACGTATATTGTGACTTAGTTTCTTCAGATTCGTGTCATCGTACGATCTTTTATGTTGTTTATCTTTTTTTTAAATGCAGTTTGAGTAAAGTGCGAAAACTGTATTAGCCTTGATACAACTAACAACGAGGACCTTTATCTACCTGCTAACAACATAATTGAAATGACCTCTGAACCTATGTTGTTAACCTATTCAACATTGTTGAATTATCGACTCAGAGTTACCTCAGCTAAAATACAATATTTGATTTGAAAAAACATTGCCCAGCTCAAAGTTCTATACTGATGAACATGAAGGGCGTACTCCTCTGGGTCTGTGAATTGTCAACAGTGTGTACCTGTCCCAGTAGCTCCGCCCACGGGGGAAGTACTCCAGGTTGACCCGTCGGACCATCCAGTGCAGCGGATGGGTCAGGAGGGTCTCTTCTCCGGGGATGAGACGCCACAGTGAAGCCTCCAGTTGTAGAGGCACCAGCAGGCACGCGTGGTCTGCACTCACCACCTTCACATAGATAACTTTATTGTCCACAAAGTAGAAACTTGTTTTTCGGTTTCACAGCATATTTAAAACATGCATTTAATCCAGAGGCTCAATACATCACACGCACACACACACATACACAAATACTTTTATGGTTTCTTAGTCTCTCGTTGCCTACAAAAAATATCATGGTTGCCGAATTTTTTGTAATGTGTATTGATAACATGAATGAATAATACTGGATTCACATGATTCTGAGATGCAACACATTGGGATAGTGTAGAAATGTCAGGATTCAGGATTTTTCATAATTTCGTCAGAACTGCTATGAATACTTCGGCCCTCCCCCTGTGTATTGAGAGGAAATACACCGTGTGTTTGTGTCAGACTTGGAGCTAACCTCCAGGTCGTCCAGCAGGGAGCCTCCCAGGCTCATCTCCCCCAGAGGCATGTCAGGGTGGCGGGTGTGGAGGAAACCCTGGATCTCCGTGCAGATGTCCAGAGCCAGGGACTGAACCCTGCGCACCTCCACTGGACTCAGCACTGCTCGCGTGTAGTAGAACTGCAGCAGGCGCTCCTACGTCAACATGAACACTCGTTAGGGATCGTCTCTGTAGCAGAGAGGGCTACTTACTATCTAGTTATTGGACATTCAATTTATCACAACTTAATAACTTAAAAGTACCTGTAGAGTGAGGGCACATAATTGGAGTCTCTTCGGTTTGACATCAGACTTCGGCTGAATATCCAGACTAGATTTTTCGCAAAGATCAGCTGACAAGGAAAGAGACATGAGATGTGCATGGGAAGATTCTGCAAATTATTTAAGTATGTCAAGCCTTCTGGCTGTGTGTGTATACAGTACCTCGCTGCTGTTTGGTTGCCTTGGCCACCTCCTTCATGACAACGCCTTCTAGGCTCTTCCCGATCAGCGTCGGGGAAGCAGAGGCTAAACTCAGCTCTTCCCAGCTCTCCACCATCTTCTGCTCCACCTTCTCATCCTCCGCAGCACGGCCAGCACGTTCAATCAGCTAAACAAGGTCATGGACAAATGTCAAATGTCAAAAATCAGACACATGGGTAAACAAGCTACTGCTTGCATGCACTGTACTATATTGAATATAAACAAAGAGGGATTTAGTCTAAAGGAACCTTATCATAAAAAGGGAAAAACAGTCTAACATACAAGCAAAGTGAATTTAGATGTTATCATCTAATGTATGAAACCATCCTGACACACACAAAGACACTCACCCGTTTGACCACAAGCGTAGCGATTCCCAACAGTGCCGCCCCGCCGACTCCTAAAACTAATCGGGCGTTAGACAGCAAGAAGTCGATCACGACAGCAATGCCCTCTTCTCCTCTCCTTCTGCCGCTACGGAAGTCCATCACTACGTCCGACAGTGGTAAACCTAAGGAGGGAGAATGGATATTGATGACATCAATAAATAAATTTAAAAGAATCATCCATATTGTGCCATCTTCCCTTTACATTGTGTTTATTTGCATTAAAGAAAACAGGCAAATGGGGCACTATGAGTCTCTCATTCCACCCTGGTTCACTCTTAAGAATGGGCCTGTACAAGACAGCCTGACATATTGGAAAAGGTGCTATCCCCGGCCTTCCAAATTATTCTATTTATAGATGGTTGCGAGTGGCACGTTTCCCTGTTTAAATATATAACAACCCTCCAACAGACTCGTCTTCAGTCCTTGGAGAAACTGTAGGTTGCTTTCAAGAACACACAACACATAGCAGACTTGAAGTGAGCTGCACACAGGACATTTTACATATTTAACCTACACGGAAGGCGAAGCAAAACTAAAAGTTGTCAGATGGTTGTTATTAATCCAGCCAGCGTTACCACTGCGATGTTTTCTATTTTAAGATATTTGTTGGAACTTCAGTGCGCACGTCCAACTGTTGTTAGCGGTGTTGCATGAATGACAACAACTGTTATCAACATTACAAGGAGATATCTGATCCGACATAATGCAACTGTTGTTAGCGGCCACCCTAGATGTACATGTTAATAATAGCCGCGTTATACAAAGATTGAGTCAAGAATCAAAACAATTGCTGTTTGCTAGGCTACATGTTTTAGGTCACTTTACACAACGTTAGCGTTAGTTTATATTGTTTGTGTATTTGTCGTTCGCTATCACTCACTGCCTAATTGACGCACCTTACCACCAAAAAGGGGGAATTCCTATTCCTCAGCCCAAATCATTAAAATGCCTGCATTTATAACAGTTTATGGTCTTGAACAGAGATGGCCAGCTAAGCTAGCTATCGTGCAGCAGCAGCCATCCGTCCGATGGTGGTCCAATAGGAAAGAGGTTGACTTATGACGTCTCCTTTGCCTCAGGACAGAGTACAACTTTACATACTGAGGAATCGAATCAATTTATAAAGCAACAGACATTTGTTCTTTCAGCTATTTAAAAAATCAGCAAAATATGTTACAGACCTATAATATGTTCATGAAGAATTACAAAATAAATATGAATGACGTATTTTACTCATATTGGCAACGTAACTTTTATTTTACTTTCTGCATATTCCCTTGTTTATAGTTTGTCTGTAGCTTTCTGTATATTTTGAAACTGCTGTCTTGGTCAAGTATTTGTAGACAAATACTTGTTACAAACTATTATGTTAATTTGAAAAATACATAGAAATATAGGCCAAACCTCAAAAACGCATTGTGTTTTATGACCAAGGGAGATCAGAATTGCAGGCCTCCATTGAAAAGGATGTGGTTAACCAACCTTACTCAGAACTGTGCATAAAGGCCACCTTGTATTAAGGAGTGTCAGACAATTCTTATTTTTACATTGGCTGTGCCTACCTTGTTATCTTGCTAAACAGCAACCTAGAACATCTCTATGTCCCGACGGAAAGAAAAGTCATTCGATTATGGACTCAATTTTCTTCTTTCCACACCCAAGACAAACCATTTGACACACCATGTCACATTCCACTTACAGAGCTTGAAGAAGTGTTGACATAAACCTCCATGTGGGAAATGTGGGAGCCTTCTGACAGTACTGATAAAACATACCAATGTGCAGCAACTGTTACGATATTAAGCCTGCCCATTATACGGAAATATCTAATTCACTGTATCGTTAAACTAACCAGGGCATAAAGAAATCTAGGCTTAATTGTGTTTGATCTATTCCCATGTCTCCCATACAATGAGGCATATGAATTAACCTCATCATTTCCTTATTTGACATGAATGTGTCATATCGGTGAATCAAGACTACTTCCAAACAAGCTATGTTTTACTGTCTGCCACATTATGTTTGACATCTGAATGTGTGAAACTGTGGTAAAGGGAGATTACTGTAACGGCCAGACCAGAAATGAATTCAGACAACGCTGCATGTGGGTCAGACCTGTATATGTGAAAAAAGTAAAGGTTTCTTTCCGCACAAAGGTTCTTCCAATCAAAGTCTTTACAAACATTTTTTTGTACAATATAACAAGATTCAATACACTTCAAGTTATGCTTTGTAGATGATCATATGTATATATATATATATATATATATATATATATATACTCTCCCCTTCAACTTACGTTAGCTTTTAAGGTCTGTACAACTTGGTTACAAAAAATACATGCCATTTTGATTCCTATGAACATAGAAACTTGATTTCTTTTAATAATAGGAATATTAACAGTAGAAGAACCGCGCATGACAGTAGCGTATTTGAGTTTCTACCGTATATAGCAAATATGCTGACTTAATTTGCCAAAAGAAACAACCAAACTGATTTCAACTTAACGAAAAAACAAGGTGACGAGTTTGCCCTTCAGAATAAAATTGTAGCATTCACGTTATAAATTCAGTTATATAAACAAGGGCTGTTGTATGCTGTGTGTCTGTTGAGCCTAATGGCGCCTCATCTTGACTTTGCGTCTTTGTGAACTCTCTTTGTGTTTATCATACTCCTGCCCACGCCTCCAGTAGTTCTCAGAGCTGCTGCTGCTATGGCGACGGTGATGAGAGTGAGAGGGGCGTTGGTTCTCCTCTTTATCCATCTCCAGAACCCTTGGCCTGGTGGACAAAGTACCAAAGCAATGTTATGTTTATTATCCAGCACAATTGAAGACAAACTATCAAGTCTTGGTTACCAAACTGTTGGGACCTTAAAGTACAACAATCTCAAATTGTAAACTGAATGAAGAATGACGGGCTGTACCTGTGAGCTGCGTCCGGGTCTGCTCTGCGTCGGGAGCGCTTGGCTTTCAGGGGGATGGGTCTTTCCGGGGGCAGGGAGCTCAGGGGGCTTTCGACATCCAGGCGAGGCGCCTCAGGTCGGGTCCTGAAATAAGCGGTGCACACATAGAGATTGGTCTTTGAGAGGCGCCTAAATCGACAAGAGCCGGAGCAAGTCCTGATCCGACAGGATGAGCATTATACTCACTTCCTCAGGATGATGACAGCGCGCCTTTCCTTGATGTCCTGCGGTCGGATGCAGTGGGTTATTTCATCGGCAGCGTAGCCGCTGAAGGGGAAAAGAGGGATTCAAAGTTATCTCATGGTTTCATTGAAAAGCCATAGTAGAGAAGACAGTTAGCATGATGTTTTACCAACCTGAGAACTGTGACACTTCCTCTCCTCACCGGCAGGACCAGCACAGGCTCTGACACCCGGATGGGTTTGAACTGGAACCGGCAGCCGAAGCTAAGGGCACTATCACTGAAGAAGGAGACAGACACAATGGGCCTGGCAAATATGTGCAGGGGGTCAACGTGTGACACAATACAACCTCCCGGCTGGTAGTCATTGATTACTGCACTGTTCACAAAGCCCTCTGGAATGATCCCGTCAGACACCAGACGCTTGATGACCAGCTCGTCCACCCAAGCAGGGATGTCGTCCACCTCCCCTTTCCGGTACAGCCGTTCCTGGCCAGGTCCACGTTTCTCCAGCTGGGCACCATACGTGTATCCCTCTCCAAAGAAGTACTTGTTTCGGAGAGGTGCCCTATCTACAGTGTGTTCCCGGTATTGTCCAGCCTCTCCGATGGCAACCACCTCGTCTATTTTACCTTCGATGAGGGCACATTCCTCCAATGAAAATAAGCCCTTCTGTACGATGCCACTTTTAACACGCCGAGCCTCTTGCTCGCGGCTCTCCCTGGTGTCGTCGCTGTGTTCAACATCGTCATCATCAGACTCTCGGAACTTGCGCTTTCGAACCTTTCCGCTGCCATTTGTTCCATCCACGTTTTTGTCTTTATATGTCTCCTCCCTGTGCGGGGTCATGGACTTGAGCTTGTCCCTCAGGTCAGAGAATCCAGTGGCTGCCATTCTGTATTGTTAGCGTCTTATGTTGCTTGCTAACAGACAGTTTATGGACGCTTCATTTCAGCCCTTTAAACCGACCTTATTCAACGCAACGCAGCTGTATGTCGATGGACATTAGCTTAGATAGCACACGAATATAAGCACACAGCGTCGCATACTTACCTAGCTTAATCGTTCGTGCGAAAAGAGCAGTTTGCGCACTAAATATAGATGTACTGCATGCTATTCTCCTGGTGTAAATGATGTCTATCACATAAGACCAAGACTAATGTTGGCTAGCGGAGCTGTTTTGGCTAGTTGTTTAGCTAGCCTGGCTTGATTTCACTGCTAGTGACTGGTAGCACCAATAAACTACGCAGCATTTCACATGACGATATTGGAATCCAAACCTTAGTAGTGTCTCAATGCAAATTCATGCCAAAGCTACAGAAGAGGAACACATTCCTGCAAGACAGCTCGTTTTTAGTGTCATGACTCGTCTCCAAGAGGGCTGAAAATAAACTCGTGTAACCTGCCAGAGATCTGCGCATGCTCAGAAGTAGCCTGTCACTTGGAGCGCTACTATCACGTTTCATGAGGCCTGAGACTTACAAGGAAGGCGAATCATACAATGTTTTTATTTACTTGCATAAAAATACAAAATAAGGATATTTGTTAACAAAACTTGGTGCCGTGTTTTCTATATTCTATATAAAACATACGAAGTGGAAATATATAAGCAATATATGTTATATTGATGTGCAGTATTTGAGTAGTACAAGCAATAAATATGAACTTACTTTTTACACAGCATGAGTTCTTTACAAAAAGACAAATAAATACAAGCATTAATTTAATTAGAAAAAAATAAACTGCTCTTTTCAGTTGTAATTATTTAAGATAAGCCAATGAACTTTCCTTCATTTTACAACAAACAACATTTTATGAGAACTTCTTCCTTTATAAATGTCAAGGCCACTCAAGTGTAAAAAATTATTACCATGAAAATAAGTACATAAATACATATGAACTATAAACAATGCTAGAGGGTTTACCCTACTGATGGTGTCATAATCAATGAACCTGAATCTATCTTGCAAACCGTTACAAAAATAATTAAAGAGGTCATTATTTTCACTATGTATATCCTACACATGAATAAACACCTGAATAAAATAAGAGGTAGGTTACTTGGTAGATTTTCTTTGAATGATCGATTTCTGTACGTACGTGCTTGTGTAAGTGTGTTTGTGCTATGTAGTGCATTTATGTGCCTATGTGTGCCTATGTCCTTGCTCATAGGAGTGGGCGTTGCCATGAGTTACAACATGGTGATTTCACTTGCCGGAAGGGTTAGTCTCTTCTCTCGTAGTGACATCATGTTCTCTACCTGCATGGCAATCACCCGACACAACTCCAGGCCCTGTTTACGTAAGCAGAGATGACAATTCAAATGAGAAGAAAATGAAAAAAAAAACAAATTTGAAATTTGAATTTCTCTGTTGCTCCATTTGTGTGCCACCGAACCTGCTCCAATTGAAGTTGAACAACCCTTTGTGTGTTCATGTCTCCCAGGGTTAGGTCTACATAGGGGTAGCTTGTGCCAGCAGTGGGCCTCTGGGTGCGGGTAGACTGTACCTCCGCCAGGGGGACTACAAGAAGGATTTCCTGCACCACAGGCATAACACAGCGTTATCGCACAACTACAGGCCACACCCCCTCTTGCTCTCTCTTGAAATAGGCTCTTATCTCTTGGACATTGAGCAGGAACGTAATCATTAATTTCTCTG
>OMKX01089802.1:0-11399 GCA_900302425.1 Brosme brosme
CAGCTAGGGCTGGGCGATATTGCAAAAATTATTATCACGATTATTTTTTCGATATTGATCGATATCGATATTAATCACGATATATAATTTGATACTGCTGAAGCCTGAAGAAACCAGAGTGTTCATTAGTTAAACCATACACTTTTGTTTATTACCATATTTGTGATAAGGGAACATTTAATCACATTTAAATATAAACATTTAACTTCACAAACATGTTTTATCTGCCCCCAACAGAACAATATAAGGTAGCTTTTTAGATAGCCAAACCACTTCCATATAATGGACGTCGTGTAACCTTTTTTATCTACAACTTCATCTACTTCACCCTCCGTTGTTCCACTCATTTTATTTTTTTCTGTCGCAAAACACTCCTCTCCTCTCCTCCTCTTTCCTTACCGCGGCGCTGGAAGCTCAAACATGCACCAGGAAATGGGCGTGTACTTAGGCATTAACCGCAAAAACTGCGATCTGACTGGCTATTGCGTTTATTTCTGCTGTGTGATTGGCTGTTAGGTAAATCCATATCAGTAACTAATAATAACTATACTGTATCAGTAACTGTAAATAATAACCAATAACTTTTTATTTTTATTTTTTTCTTTAACTTTTTTATTATTATTATTTTTTTAATATCGAGCATTTATGTCTAATGCTTATCGTCGTAATCGACGTGAGTTTTATCGCGATTAATAATCGTAATCGAATTATTGCCCAGCCCTACTTTGGAGTGTCTGCTAAACCACTAAAGAGTAATGCCTTATCATGGTAATCATGTTTTTGAAATGTACCTTTTTTCCTTCTCTAAGATGGCTACAGGATGTGTTCAACATCCCTCTGGTGATCCAGTTAACGGACGATGAGAAGTATCTGTGGAAGGATCTCACGCTAGAGGACTGCCACCGCTTCGCCGAGGAGAACGCCAAGGACATCATCGCATGCGGCTTTGACGTGAACAAGACCTTCATCTTCTCTGACCTCGACTACATGGGGTAACTTGAAGTGGCTAGTGGCTATATGCACCTGAATGCTCGATTTTCTGACAGCTAGATTTTTGATAGTATAATGATTGTCCCTTTCCTCCCCAGTTCATCCCCAGAGTTTTATAGAAATGTGGTTAAGATTCAGAAGCACGTTACTTTCAATCAAGTCAAAGGCATCTTTGGATTTTCTGACAGTGACTGCATCGGTAAGAAGAATCTATAGCAGAGCAACACTTCCATGCATCCTGACAGTGTGGAAGTGAAATCTTTTTTTGTATTGTGTATTTTTCATAAAACGTTTGAATGGAATGGAGTCACTAATGGATTCAATTGTCTTTATTTTTAAAGGGAAAATCAGCTTCCCAGCCATCCAGGCCGCCCCATCCTTCAGTAATTCTTTCCCACAAATCTTCAAAGGACGGAAGGATGTACAATGTCTCATCCCGTGTGCCATTGACCAGGTTAAATAACAATGAGAACTATAACGGATGCTATTTACAACCAAAACGCTCAACATGACTGAACCTGTCTCTCTCGCTACCAGGACCCCTACTTCAGGATGACCCGTGACGTGGCCCCCAGGATTGGCTATCCTAAACCTGCCCTATTGCATTCCACCTTCTTCCCCGCCCTGCAGGGGGCCCAGACCAAGATGAGCGCCAGTGACGCCAACTCCTCCATCTTCCTCACAGACACCCCCAAGCAGATCAAAAATAAGGTAGTGCCACGCTCACAGGGGACCAACACCTTAATACATGATTATTTGTTAAAATTATTACAATTATTAACTTAAACCTGCACTATGTACGTTTTCCAATTAGCAATGTCTAGTGGGTGCGTTGTAGCTACAGTTATAGCTGTCATTTTCTCCTCTTGAGATTTTTTATACTGTGTAAAAACACTATAGCACCAACTAAAATCTGTACAATCAGAAAGCACAAGTTAACTATTATTGTCTAACCTGTCCTTTTTGGTTCCTGTTGCTAGGTAAACAAGCACGCATTCTCTGGAGGAAAAGACACGCTCGAGGAACACAGGCAGCATGGTGGTAACCCAGACATAGACGTCTCCTTCATGTACCTCACCTTCTTCATGGAGGATGACGAACAGCTGGAGAAGATCAGACAGGTGGATGTACAGATTCTATAGATTCCTCTTTTAAAAAACATATTTAGAAGTCTGTTTCATTTATTGTAATCATTGTCCTTAATCTTAAAGGTGCAGTATGTAGAATTAAGTCGCATCTAGCCGATAGGACTTAAATAAATGGAATATTATATTCATAAGTATGTTTTTACTATTGTATAATAAGAATTGTTTGTGTTTTGAGCAGTTCCTCTTCCATGGAGCCCGCCATGTTGCACCGCCATGTTTTTCATAGCCCAGAACTGGCAAACGGCTCTAGAGAGGAGGTGTTTTTAACTAACATCATAATCAGATTATGACTGAGCAAGGCTAGCTGAATAGAGATTTCTCTGCGCTGCTGATGAGTCGGAGCAATTAACATAACGCCATGTAGCCTTAATGTTATCGTTGACATGACAGAATGTATTTAAGACCACATTAAAAAACAAAAATTTGCACATTGTACCTTCTTACCTTTTAATAAAAAAGCATTAATTTTTTAAAATATAACTTTATTCTCTGCCTTCTCTCTCTCTTTCTACAGGACTACACCAGTGGTGCTTTGTTGACAGGAGAGTTGAAGAAGATGTTGATTGAGACGCTCCAGCCAATGATCACAGCCCATCAAGAAAACCGCAAAAATGTCACAGACGAAATGGTCAAACAATTTATGACCCCCAGGCCGTTAGATTTTAACTTTTAGCTTTGAGAACACACACGCAGCCCATTTCATCAAGTTTGAAGTCCCTGTGATTTTGTTTGGGTATGTGCATCAATACACACCACTACTGTCTACTTTTGAAGGAAGCACGGCATTGCAAACGCTTATGATCTAGCAGCCATGACGTGTCAACTCAATGTTTGTATGGCTATGATCAGTGTATGACGAAGAAAGGAGTGTTCCCCTGTCTTAAGCCTCAGCCCATCCTTTCAAATGACAAGTAAAGTGATATCCCTCACACTGTGAATGTCTTTACTATTGGTCAACACCAATCTTTGCGGAATGTACTGATAAAAAAGCATTGTTATATTGTATTTGTTCAAAAAAAATGCAGATGTATCCATGACAAGCCTTTTCAGCCTACATTCTTACATATGTAGAGTGTATAAAGTAAGACAGTCACGCCATAGTTCCGCTTTGACCACCATGCATGTTTTTATTACTATTGAATACTATTTAATTTGTAACACGCATCAAAATGTCTGTCTGGGACTAGTACACCTTACACTGAAAGAGCAGATGACCAAAGGGGTCAAATATGAGACCGTAAATAAGACGGTTATGATTGGTTTAAAAGTCATCTCTTCTTAAAAAGAGTTTGATGATATTCATTAGATAGTTTTATACTGAGAATATGACAATACACAAGACGGCATTATTTCCATTTAAACACAAAGGGACATGAACTGTAAAAATCGATTAATTGGGGTTACGGTTGACATCATTTTGTATGTCAAACCTATGTTCTTGATCAAACAGCCCAACAAAATTGTGCCATGGATAGTGTTTCTGATAGTCATTTTTCTTGCATAGCACATTAGTCATCACTGAAAAGGATCATCATTAACACTATCAACATTTGTTGACAATTGTTGACATATTATCTGTCAGGAGAACTGGAGGATTAGATTTAGACACTGCAGTCAGTCAGCCATCAAAAAATAAATCAAATGTACACTGATTAAACACATATTATATATTATAACCTTTATTAATACATATTGCACAGGTTTATTTGTCATTTCCCTGTCAAAATACAAAATTCTTCAGTCTTCAAATATTTTTGAACGTATTTTTCAACAGTTGAAATCTGTTTCACACATGAATAAATTAATGTGAATACTAAATCTTTTAAAATTATGGCATGTGTGTAATGTAGTAGTAGTAATAAATATATCTCTATACTTAAATATGATGTATACATTTAATAGAGGTAGATTGCATAGTGTTTTCATTAGTTTCAGACTAACAATTTCAAGCACATCACTTCAGTGGAAAAACAATTGTGTTATCAGCTGCCTTATGAACACGTACTTAATTGCAGCTTGTGAAAATGATATGACTGAAGATATTTAACACAATGCAAGTCATAGTTAACGGCCTTATGATGGGTTTATGTAGGTTGTCATGCGGAAACACTATTTAAAATATAGCTACAATTGCATAGCTACATGAATATGTTACTGAATTCCCTGACAGCTATTCTATTCGATTTCACAGCACTTCCAAGAAAATTTACATATCTCTAGAGTATGCATGTACATGGGCCAAAATAGCTCATGGGAAATGTGGTTATGTGGTCTATACATTAAAAGCTACTTCATTCACATTTCAAGTATTTAAGAAATCTTTAAGAATGTTGATATTTTACTGATCCGAATTTTAAAATGTAATTTTTTAAGTCTTGAGAAAAACTTGATCATGATATGTAGGCCTACATCAGTAAAAAACATATTGACCAAGAAAATGAACCCATCCTCATATACATATGTGTATGTATAATGTTAGATCATTAAAAAAAGAAACACTGCAAATTCAAAAAGCATGGTCCACTTACAGTTAATGGGAAACGACGGTAGACCTAAACAGCTCTGGAATTGCTAGGTTGAGGGTCTGAGCAGGCGAATCACTACTTCATACATGGCGAACACGGACATGTTGACTGGAAAGGCACGTACGCAGTTGATCCCCAGCCCCTTGTATAGCACGCCCACCCCCTCTGTGCGTATGCTGTCTGTGATGCAGTGGAAGAAGCCCTGGTACTTCCTCTCCCCCATCCAGTCCATCTGGAGACGGGCCTTGATCACGTCCATGGGCGTCCCCACGAACCAGCCACACATGCCTGATAGACCCCCTGCCAGCAGGACCACCTTCCACTCTGAAGAGAGGGAAGCGTTGTTCGAGTTATTGGTGCAATACAAGGGATACTTTGAACTATTAAATTAAAGCCATCTTGTAGAATGCTAGTTATTCAATAGCTGGGTGAGCTTTGGTGAGAGGTTAGCCATCTCGGACACATACACTTCACTTTTTCCACATGTTATTTTCATTTCCCACGTATTCTAAAAGGGATAACATATTTTTTTCATCAATGATGTACCAACAGAAAACCTATAAGAATCCTAAAACCCAGTAGAGTTTTTTTCTAAAAGGTTCCCTATTCTTTTAAACAACAAACTGACGTAATCCATTTGACAAATGATCTCACAAATCCATTTTAGAATAAGGCTGTAACTTACACATATAACTTACATATAATGTAATATATACAACATCAAAAGGAAAAAGCTAATGTGGACAAAGTGCAGCAGTCTGAATAAGTTCAGAATGTAGTGCACTGTACAGGGTACAAAAATAAACAGTGCTTTAATTGTACCTGGCGTAGTCTGCCCCGGGGCAGACAGCTGCTCACAGATAACATTGTAGGTCGTGAAGTAGGTGGCGAAGGCAGGCCCGTCTCTCAGAGCAAGCGCCTGGGCTCCCTTGTACAGCCCCAGAACACCCTCCTCCCGGGCAATGGTTAGAAGGCAGTGCACTGGCCCCCGATACTTGGGCTTCGGCGACCCGGCAGCAAGCCTCTGCATGGGAACCACTTGGCACTGCAGACGCACCTTCACAATGTCCGCCGGGGACATCACGGACACCTGAGGAATTAAAGGTAGAGTATAGACAGTGAAGTGTGTACGCTATCTCAATTCACTTAAGTCAGTTGTGTAATAGTGCAGCCATAATTTATTCTTATTCTCTAATTAAACATTAATTAATATATGCAAAACAATTCATGATGTCTACAAATTTTAAGAGAATAGAATAGTTATTCTACAAATTATGAATTGTAGTAATTAATTAAGGAATTCTCCTTAATTATAATGTTCCCAACAGCTTTTGTAATTGTTCATTAAGCAATGCCTGTTCATCTGGTATTGCGTGTTTAAATGCTAAAAGGGTTCATATATATTTTAATAGCCTACATTCGGCTTTTAGTCCCGGGGGGACCATTTGCATCAAGTTAAATTAGGACAAAATTAGGATGGTCTGTGACCATCCGTATAATCATCCAAATGTAATATTCAGCCCAAGAATCTGGTTCCATACTTGCGCAACCCCCCCAGCAAGCCCTGAGAGGAAGATATCCAGCTTGGCCGGTCGAACATCCACACTCCCATCTCGTAGCTGACCCAGGATTTGGAGGATATTCCTGTAGGTCCCAAACACCACCGAAGAGCTCAGGGAAACGGTGGTGACAGGCATGGACATGCCCTTGTAGAAACCCTTCGCCTAAGGTGGTGCAAAAGGGTAACTCAATGGGCAGAGCATATAGCTATATTAGAAAGTGTCACAATTATTGTTAAATGGAATGCCAAGATCTGAGATGTGTTCCAAAAAGAACATGAAATGAACATGAGTCGCAACACTCACCCCTTCATTCTTGCATGTAGAGCGAATACAATGCCAAATCCCCCTGTACTGGTGTTGTGTTTGAATCCTCACCTATATCATCAAAGAAACAGAGGTTCGGCTCAAAATTCCTTCATTCGTTTACAATATACGGCTACTGCTTATAGGGGTATTAAACATACCTTGACTGTATCTAATGGGTACCCAACTGCAACGCCAAAGGCCCCTGTTAAACAACGTTTAAGGTTACCAACTTGCTACATTAATGTGAACTCACAATGAAGTCCACTCTGTACCATGGTCATTAGAGGTAAGGACGCTGTAAAGTGCATTATACTGCTGCGTGCCCCATGCAAAAAAAATATAAAACTTACCTCCAACAGAACCAGCGACAAAATCGGCACAATGCATTGTCTTCCTATTCTGTATAAAACAGAATGTTATACAAGGCTCGGTTGGCAGCTAGCCTGATACCGACTAGCAAGCTAGCGATGAAGCAAACTAGCAAATTTAATTTGACAGTTCATTTTTTTACTTTATAGAAGTTGTCCATTATGATCCAAGAAAACCTCAAGCAGGAATACGTTTGTGGTTTTACACTGAAATCGGTAACTAATTCTATCCTAAGAGACTGAATGGATCATTATGACAACATGAGTCTGCTGATCTGCGGCGTCGTGCCTCTCGCTCTGACGTCAGATGCCAAACATTACAAACATGTGTATGGAAAGCCATTGTATGGAAATCCATTTGGGACAAACCTAGACCACGTCAAAAATGAACGCGTTAAATAAAATCCGCGAATGGCAAGCCGGTTTAAAAACGACTTGCTAGAACTGATATACATTGCAGACAGGCCCGGTTCTACGGGGGTGCATAAGCATGCATTGCACCCCCAAAAAAATAGTTTGCACCCTCAATTGAAAAAAGGAGGGAGTGAATTTTTTTTTTATAAATATGATAAAAAAATAATAAAATACTTGCTCACAAAACAAATTGTAATTTTACTTGTGACAATTTCCATTAAATGCTGTTGTTTGCTGCATTTATTTTGTTCACTAAACCGATAAGAACGTTATAGGGGATTATCACGCTGATACGTATAACTTCCGCTTTTGGTGATCATTGTGCACTGTGACATCCGGTGAATAACTCTTCACTCTGGCGAAACGATGATGGAGGACCGGCAGTTCACTTTCACTACATCCCTGATAAATCTACCCAAAATCACGTTTTCTGACGTTCACAGACTCACTGAACAACATTCCATTACAGCCCGCTCCAAACTGGACAAGGGATACAGTTTATTTTTCGAGAAATATATCTACGACTACGAAGGTGAGTGTCTAGCTTACGCTAGGTAGGTTGGCATGTTAACGTCAGTTTGGCGTCAGCTCAGACATTTCATTTTATTATTCTGATGTTAGCGTTTGTCAGTGTCAACTACCTAACGGCAACATACAAGTGTCCCTTTGCTAGAATGAACAATCCACAGTACATGCATTAATTATGTTTTTTTCTATCAGTGTCCAACATCATTGATAGGGAGGTGGCTGTCAGGTCTAGGTGTTACAGGTCGATGAAGAAGCGAGAACAGCCCCACTATTTGAAGGTTATTTTAGGAAGCTAAGGAATAATGGCAAGAAGTTTAACCCCTTACACTCTTACCGGTTTACATCAAGTCAGTCACCAGCCATGTGCAAAAAATTGCTATACCTTTGTGACATATGTACAGTATGCAAATATCAATATCATGATAATGTAACTTTGCATTTAAATTCTTTAATATCCTGTTTGTCCAACATGTTAATGGTGTAAGGGTTTAACTACTCTACTGCGGTTGCAGATTTCCTAGAATTTTTGGTTCATTGCAATGCTCTTCCTTACATTTCTATATAAGTTGCAACAATCTGTTTATTTTAGTTTAACTTTATCAACTTAAATATTTGTAGATTGTTTTCCAAGCTGACGGCGCCAATCTTCAAGAAACCACATGCAGCTGTACAGCAGGCAAGGTTCTTTGCAACCATCTAGTGGCCTTGTTGTTCCAGAGTGCCCATTACAGCATGTTGCAGGTGAGGGCTGAGGTTGAGGTCTGGGATGATGTTCACATGGGCAGGTTGATTGGAGTGACACTGGTTCTAGAGGTCTGCCTTCGATCATTAAAAAGCACATCCTCAATCCCGGTTTGCTCTTCTATCTCTTGTTCTGCAGGTGAGAGCTGTACCACCTCCTATGGCCTGCACAAGCTCTCTGCAAACATGGCATCGACCAAGGACTAAGGTAACATTGTAGCTGTGCGGAGCTGCACCGCATTGAATAGACTTCCAGGCTATTTTCAGCCACGTCGTACCCCGCCCCGCGTGCCACGCTTCGCTCTGCGAGCAGTGTGTTACAAACGTTACACACTGTTCGCAGAGCGAAGCGACGCAGCCGAAAAATAGACTGGAAGTCTATTTAAAGTGGTGCAGCGGATAGGGCTGCGCAGCTGTACGTCTGGCTACGTTGGTTAACATGGGAGTGAATTGGAAGCGGCGCCGCTCCACGTGGCTGCGGCGAGCAGTGGCTTTATACTACTACAAGCAAGATACTATTACAATCATGGCTACTTGTTGATATCATTCCCAGGGGATCCATGCAGAGCCGGTTCCAGACTTGGTGGTTAGGAGACCAAAGCCATCCCCCAGGAGTGTATGCAAATCAACACTCTATCAAGCATACACAGGTGATGTTACTACTGTAACTAATATCATACTGTTGGCTGCTGTATAATACATAATTGTATCTTGCCACTTTAATACTCATAGATTATGTACCAAATATAACACTGCAGTGAGCTATTCTCCAGAAAGACTCTTGACATCAGAATTGAAAACCAAAACAAGAGATGTGTGGATAATTTCACACTAACAGTTTTTCATTTTATGTTTCAGGATCCCTCCCTGACCTGCAAGTCTTGTCTCTTGGGGAAACACTGAAAAATATCAGGCCGCAACCACTGATATCCTCAGTGCTACATGGCTTGTCTGAAGTCTCCATGGTCGACTCCAGCTTCGGACCTGTGCCGCGGGGTTCACCCCTGTCCTACCAGTGTCCTCCTGTGGTCAAACTCAGAAATGATGTTCAACATCCAGATGCACCAACATTCCCTAAACTGCCTTTAGAGGGGTCAACGTGTCCCACTACTTTCCCAAAATTTGCCTCAAACTCCCAACAGTTTCTCCATTTAGACAGCTTAACTGTGACACATGAGATGGCAGCTGAGAGAGAGGAGCAGACACGTGAGCAGTCTGAGTGCCCATTATGGCAAGCTTTACGCAAGCCTAGAGTGACAGCTAGTAGGTTCTATGAGGTTAGCCATGTGAAAGGACCGTCTTCTGGTCAGACCCTGGCAGGGCGGATACTTAAGGGTGTACGCCAAACTCCCGCAATGAAAAGGGGCCTTGATCGCGAGCCGCAGGTGCTGGAACAATATTCAAACATTTCAATGTAAATGGCTCACGCTGTGGATTTGTTATCCATCCTGATGCTCCTCACCTCGGGGCTAGCCCCGATGCAAGAGTATATGACCCTAGTGCCATTCCGTGTTTTGGGCTTGCTGAAGTTAAATGCCCAGACATCTCTAGCATTTCTGAGGCAGGACATGTAAAAATGGTGAATGGTCAGGGAAAACTGAAAAATAATCATAAATACCACTGGCAGGTTCAAGGTCAATTGGCAGTAACTGGATTGAGTTGGTGCGATTTTATAACAGACACTGAGGGAGACTTCACAGTCGAAAGAGTCTGGAGGGATGATGAAATGATAAGAGATGAAAAATAAGGTAGACTTGTACTTCTTTGGTACATATATGAATGTGTACCTTCAACAGAAAGTGAAATGAACTGAATGAATAAAGGAACTGAAAGAATAAAAAGGATTTAATTCATTCCCTTTTTCTGAGTACATTATTTACTACATTACATATTTACATTATTTTGAATACTTTCAGGATGGACTGACTCATTAAATTATATACATCTCATTCAATATAATACAATGTTTTCAGTATACAGAATTACAGCTCCAGAAAAAATGAAGAGACCACTCCAAATGTTCAGTGTCTCTCGTTTCAATATTTAAAGGCATATGTTTGAGTAGAATGAAAATTTGGTTGTATAATATAAACTGATAACATTTCTACCAAATTCCAATACATTTGTCATTAAAGAGCATTTTCAATGAGTAATGTAGAGATAATGCCTGTTATCAGCGGAAACACTATTCAACAGGGATGTAGCCTTTTAAATCAAGTGGTCCCTGGAAGTTGGTCATCACACAGCAGACGGTCCACAGCTGGTTGACTGTCCCAGACAAGGTTAGAGGGAGAGTGCGTTCCCAGATGCGGTATTCCTTGACTCTGCGTATTGCTCTTTCCACGAGGATTCGAAGTCGGGCGATTGCTTGTGTTTTCAGAGCATCTTCTTCGGTGAACTGCGCTGTGGTTAGAGATAAGTTAATTAGTATTATTATTGTGAGTGCTTCAGTACATCTTAAACATTTGTCTGCCTATCTTAATGGTCACATTTGGGTCACAGTTTTAATTTGAAATGTTCATTCCTTTCATGCCTACCTGTCATCTTGAAGGGTGGTATAATCAGCGTTGCCTCACGGTCAGCTAGCAGCTTTTCGATGGTGAAACCCTTGTCTGCCATGCAGCCATCTCCTGGCTCCAGTAAATCCAGCAGTCCACTTCGTTCAGTCAGCTCTCGGTCAGAGATGGAGCCGGTGAAGAGACTTGACACAAAAGTCACAGCACTACAAGGGGCAATCCCAATCAAGGCCTTAAAGGTTGTCGTGTTCTTGTAAGATGAGAAAACCTCAGACTGGAGAGTGAGGGATGATGGATTCTG
>OMKX01089804.1:0-12842 GCA_900302425.1 Brosme brosme
CTGATTGGCAGTTTTGAAGAATGGCGGGAGCCCTGTAACGTTTACGATTGGCTGTAGTGCTGTTGTCAGTTACACGTTAGACACGCCCTCCTAGGGAACTCAACTGAAAACAACTTTTTTTGGTTCTTAATACATTTACATTTACATTTAGGGCATTTAGCAGACGCTTTTATCCAAAGCGACTTACAATAAGTACATTTGTCATAAGAAGTGCAACAATATATCGCTGTCGGTACAGTAAGGATGTTCATAGAACCAAGTGCAGTACAACAATCGATAGGCTAACCCATTCCCCGTGTTACAGCATTAATAATATCCATGCTATATGTAAAATAGCCACAAACTCAACCACTCAAATACATCGTAATGTATTTAGATTTGAGGGCATAAATAAAATAAGGATGTTTGACGGTTTTACTTCCATACTAGTAGTATTTAGACAGCAGCTTTAGCATTTTCAAAGGCATCAAATAAGGGATGGTGTGAGGTCTCCCTCCGCCCCCCGGGGAGAGCAGCCCTGTTGGCATCATGTAGGGTAGTATTATAGTATAGTTAGTATATGTAGGGTAGTATTCGTTACACACCGTGTTGGGGGATTTCATGGGCATGTGCCGAGATCGTACTGTTAAGTAATGAGTAATGATATACGCTGTCTTTCCGTCGCATTTTCGCTTTGTTTTCTTTTGTTGTCAGGTTTAGTCCGTACTGTAAAGTCCTTTCATTATTGTGTTATGTTACTTTTTGAGGATAAGCGTGTTTTTATTGGTTCTGTGAATATTATCTTAATCTCCTAGTGGTACGCGAGGGTTCTGCAGGTAGCACGTGGGATATATTTTCGAAAAAGCACATTTACAAAAATAATAAAAATGTATTTATAATTATTGTGGCTTGCTTGCCGTAAACGGAACGGTCCCGTAGCCGGTCGACTACAGCTCATCAGGGGCTCCTGCTGAACAGGCCATGCGGCTAGATCTCCAGTGAAGAAATGCAGAACGGGCATCGATTGCTAATATCTTCCAAGATGAGTCAGTTCATTGCTAGGGGAACTATGACAGCATCGTTTACAGAGGAAAGACCTGGTCAAGTAAATGGTTGTTAACGTCAAATGGCTGCAGAAGGAAAGCTCTATAAGAGATGTGGGTGGTCCTTAAAAGGACCGTTGGGTTAGGTGGTAAATCGTTGGATTTACTTGGAGCTGGTGTACTTGGTCACAGCCTTGGTGCCCTCAGACACGGCGTGCTTGGCCAGCTCCCCGGGGAGCAGCAGGCGGACGGCGGTCTGGATCTCCCTGGAGGTGATGGTGGAGCGCTTGTTGTAGTGAGCAAGGCGGGACGCCTCACCAGCGATGCGCTCGAAGATGTCGTTGACGAAAGAGTTCATGATTCCCATCGCCTTGGAGGAGATGCCGGTGTCGGGGTGGACCTGCTTCAGCACCTTGTACACGTAGATGGCGTAGCTCTCCTTCCTAGTCTTGCGGCGCTTCTTGCCGCCCTTAACTGCGGTCTTGGAGACGGCTTTCTTGGAGCCCTTCTTCGGCGCGACCTTGGCCAATGTTTCCGGCATGATGCAGCGAGTGTCGATCTCGGCGGTGGACTGCAGTATTTATAGGAGGCGCATGCAAATCACCAGTATTGGTCCCATCATGTGATTGGCTAAAGAATAAGGAGGGCGTTACCAAGCGACACTGGTTGGTATCACAGCTTTACAGTCAATAGATTGACAACCTTTCAACCAGAACATTTTCCATCTTCTACTAAACGTTTAGACGGTTCATTGTTACATTCAGACCAGTTGGATGTTTACTGGTCCAGCTGGCCGGTTCAGTATACAAACACATTAAAACGATGCATTATATGGCACCTGTTAACTATACTCAATATTTGTTGTATCAATGGAATACGTGGCTGATTAACCGATTATTTACATTGTATCCTGTTAAATCAAATCTTCAGTAAAAGTAATGTATGTATTGGTTTGACTCGATATGTTCTAACTGGTCTAGATCCAGTTTGAAGTCCCAACGCCCAGTAGCAAAGCTAGAATGTGTTGAAGTTCGTGTGTTTCGAGTAAATTCATATTGAATACATAATGTAGAGACTATTAGGTACGTCGTCGCTAGACAATACCAATGTGGTTCCAATATTATGATGGCAAAATTAATACATGGATAATGCCTACATTTATGTTTGTTATTAACGCAACTATGTCAAATGCTACAGATGGAAAGCTTTTCATAACATTTGAGTGGCTCTTAAAAGAGCCTTTGGGTCAGGATGGTTGGTCAGGACATGTGGTTTAACCGCCGAAGCCGTACAGGGTGCGTCCCTGCCTTTTCAGGGCGTAGACCACATCCATGGCGGTGACGGTCTTCCTCTTGGCGTGCTCGGTGTAGGTGACGGCGTCACGGATCACGTTCTCCAGGAACACCTTCAGCACTCCCCGGGTCTCCTCGTAGATCAGACCGGAGATGCGCTTCACACCGCCGCGACGAGCCAGACGGCGGATAGCGGGCTTGGTGATGCCCTGGATGTTATCACGCAGAACTTTGCGATGACGCTTGGCGCCTCCTTTTCCGAGTCCCTTTCCTCCTTTACCTCGACCAGACATAATGCTGAAGTGTCCTGGAATAGAATTGCCGCTGCTCTGTGTGCTCCGGGATTATAAAGGCTGGTTGAGGACCTGAGAGAGACCAAGGGAGGGAGCTCCAGTACAGGCCCCTCCCAGTGACTCCAGACCAGGAGTTAAATTCACGTCATTCATTTAGCAATTACTTTACTATTTATTTATGCCGTTTGAATCGTAAATTAATACATTTTCTAGAAACCACCTTTTAAGCCTATAGTTGGTTCTTATAAATGCAGTTCACCCACGACGCACGGGTTGTTTCCTGCCCGGGGTAGCACCTCATAATGATCAGCATAATCAAAACATTAACACCGTAAAGTGGCGCATTGTACTTGCGGTAAATACATCTAGTATTGGACCTCGAATGAGTTTTATTACATGTCAATTTAGCACAACATCGTCCGAGGTGCAGACCCCGGGCGCTCTACCCAGGGGCTTAGTAGGTCCTCTAGACCGGACGGTAGCATTGTGATATAATGGACCATAAGACTCATGTATGGGAGATCCAGCACTTAGTACAGATGTGGGCGGCTCTTAAAAGAGCCTTTTGGTTTATGGTTATCTAGGTTTACTTCTTAGCGGGCTTCTCAGTCTTCTTGGGCAGAAGGACAGCCTGGATGTTGGGCAGCACACCGCCCTGAGCGATGGTCACTCCGCCCAGGAGTTTGTTGAGCTCCTCGTCGTTGCGGACGGCCAGCTGCAGATGGCGGGGGATGATGCGGGTCTTCTTGTTGTCGCGGGCAGCGTTTCCGGCCAACTCCAGGATTTCAGCGGTCAGGTACTCGAGCACCGCCGCAAGGTAGACGGGAGCTCCGGCACCGACGCGATGAGCGTAGTTGCCTTTCCGCAGGAGTCTATGCACACGGCCAACGGGGAACTGGAGCCCAGCACGGGAAGAGCGAGTCTTAGCCTTAGCCCTGGCTTTGCCACCGGTCTTGCCTCGTCCTGACATGATTCTATAGTCGTTGTTCGGATTGCAGTATACATTGTGGCTACGGCACACTTCTATATATGGCCGCCCAGGTCTTTGCTCATTGGCCAGCTCAAACGTCAAATTAAATGACCAATCACAGTCAACCAAATTTTCCCGCCCAATAGGTGTGCGTGAAAGCTAAATGGTCCAATTTCAAAAGTTATAGTGAGTAAAATACCTACGGTATATATGTATATTGAAAACACATTATATATTATATACACACTATATATATATATAGCCTATATATATATATATATATATATATATATATAGTGTATATAATATATAATGTATACACCCATGTATAACCCATAACCCACAATGGGACGCATGTTGAATTAAAAGTCAATGTGTTGTTATATCAGAATACTGATGACTGGACCATTCAAATCAAATCAACGGAAATCCTTTTGGAGTGCGAATTAAATTCTAATCAAGTATTTGAGTTGTACATTATAAAGTTGGCTATAATGTGCTTCATTCGACGTCTATGAGTTTATGTAACCCAACGCTTTCAATACGTTATTATATACACCAATATACTTTTATTCCCCATCATGTGAATATCATCTTAAACCAATCTGTACATCCTTTCCGTGATTCTAAAACTGTAGATAGTCTACTTCCCTTTTATTGGACCTGAAATTGTTTATTTCTATTTGAACAGGTTACCATAGAGAATAAAGAAGCCATTACTAATGGGAAGCAAATCCCAACAGTCAGATAAAGCGAGCTATCAAACAAAGCGACACCGTAGATCCTGCGGATCTATAGGGGTTGTCTAAGATAAACGCCTTCTGCACTTCATAACGGCATGTATTGCGCTATTAATGATGTTTAAATAAAATCCGATTTCATCTGTTGCCTGCTGTGAGCAATGGTCAATTCACCGCTAGAAAGAAAGAAAGAAAGATAGGAAAGATCTTTTAACTGATGTAGGTGGCTCTTAAAAGAGCCTTTGGGGGTTAACAGTAGTTCAAATTAAGCGCGCTCTCCGCGGATTCGGCGGGCCAGCTGGATGTCTTTGGGCATGATGGTGACCCTCTTGGCGTGGATAGCGCACAGGTTGGTGTCCTCGAAGAGCCCGACCAGGTAAGCCTCACTTGCCTCCTGAAGAGCCATGACAGCAGAGCTCTGGAAGCGGAGATCAGTCTTAAAGTCCTGGGCGATCTCCCTCACCAAGCGCTGGAAAGGCAGCTTGCGGATCAGCAGTTCGGTGGATTTCTGATAACGCCGGATCTCTCTGAGAGCCACGGTGCCTGGCCTGTAACGATGGGGCTTCTTCACGCCGCCGGTGGCCGGGGCGCTCTTACGGGCAGCCTTGGTGGCGAGCTGCTTCCTTGGAGCTTTGCCACCGGTGGACTTACGAGCGGTCTGCTTAGTTCTGGCCATTTCAGATACGTATCTTCAAAGTGTTAAACCGAGGAGTACAGCAGAGTTTATATAGCAAGCCCCGGAGAACCGCAACACGCTGATTGGCCCCTGTCTGCTGAGCACTCAAGCCCCGCCCTAATGTTGGCACGCGCGCCCCTTTCTTCTCCCACCATTTGGTTTATTTGACACCAGAATCGATTTAGCTAGCCTCTAAATGTAATCCAACACAGTGCATCAGTACAAAGGGTGTGAAAAAGTAGTCATATATTACGTGAGTTTAGGGGGCAAGAATTATCCGTTAACGATGGTTTAATGTCGCTTTACTTTTGTGAGGAACACAGGCACTTCAGGTTAATGTCTGTATAGGAGCTTTATGGAGGAGCTCAGTGGTCTTTTAATTAAAATACCCTTCTACGAATTGATCAGTGTGCCAAATGCAATGTGTCCGTTTGCAACGCGCTGTCAAAACACTGTAAAACCTGGACTGCTAACCTAACAACGTCGTGCCATGTTTATACGTAGAAAAAAGATGAACAAAACTATCCATATGTAGTGTAGTATTGGAACATGGGCTCTCAACAGTGTGTGGTTGGCTCTTAAAAGAGCCTTTGGGGTTTTTCAACATAAACCAAGGGAGATAATCTACTTCTTCTTGGGGGCTGCCTTCTTGGCCGCTTTTGGCTTGGTCACCTTCTTGGCCGGGGTCTTCTTAGCAGCGGGCTTGGCTGCTCTTTTGGGGCTCTTGGGGCCTTTCTTGGGGCTCTTGGCAATTGCCTTCCTGGCCGCGGCGGCGGCGGGCTTCTTGACCTTCTTTGGGGTTGCTTTCTTTGCGGCGGCAGGCTTCTTGGCTGCGGGTTTCTTTGCCTTCTTTGGCGACGCCTTCTTGACAGCGGCAGGTTTCTTGGCGGCGGCTGGTTTCTTGGCTAGAGGTGCAGCAGCCTTCTTCGCGGCGGGCTTTTTCGCCTCCTTGTTCACCTTAAAAGAACCGGAGGCTCCGGTGCCCTTGGTCTGGACAAGAACTCCCTTTGCCACCAGGCTCTTCACGGCGACCTTGACACGGAAGTTGTTCTTCTCCACATCGTAGCCATCGGCAATCAAACACTTCTTGAGCATCGCCAGAGAAACACCGCGACGCTCTTTGGAGGCCGACACGGCTTTGACGATCAGATCACTGACACTGAGTCCTGCCTTCTTCGCCTTGGCAGCCGGCTTCTTCTTAGTTGCTTTCGCCGGGGCGGCGGCAGCGGCAGCGGGCGCAGGAACGACTTCACCCATCTTCAAGAGTTGTTATGGTACAAGAGTCTGGATCAGAGTGTTGCCTGGAAGGCGCCAGTGGGCTGTCCTTATACACATCATGAGGACCGTACAGACTCAACCAGTTAAGCGTTTCTCTGCGAGGCACAATGATAGTCTCATTTGTGTTTCCTCCTTTATTTGATCGGGATAGGATTCACATACGATGAAAATATTTGACTCTTCTGGCTAATAAACTACAAGAAGACATGTTCAATTTGAACGGTACCAAGTTGTATGCGCCGTGGATCTAGAGAAAGTATCTAAAACCCCTTTCATCGCGACGTGGCAATGTTTTGATATCAGTGCGTTTACTTTGAGATTTGTTTTAAATAATACGCAAGGACTTTGTAAAGTCATACATAGCTTTTTAAAATAGCTGGATCTTCCTGCAAACGGTTGACAGTGATCAACGTGTCCTGTGTATCTGTAGTTTAGGTTCAAATGAACGTATTTCGGTGCTGGTAAACACACGCCTTTCGAGAGGCTTGCGCTGTAGCGGCAAGGACATCAGACCTGAGCTACATCGGAATGGATCATAAAATAAATAGCTTTTATTGCCATTAACAAATGTGTTTATATTGTTTACTGTTGTGTGTTTTCGTCAACTGTAAATGTAACTTCTTGGTATTTCTTTCACCAGGGCCACTGGAGTGATTAGGCTGATTAGAGTATTTGGCTACTTAATTTGGTTTTCCAGTAGGCCTACCTTTTAATCAAAATATAAATAGGTTGTGGCACTGTGGACCAGATAAGGGTCACAGTGATTGGACTCAGCACAATAAGAAAGCATTATTTGGCTATGTTATTGTAAACTGTTTTTTATTATTAATTATGTCAGATGGTGAACGAGATCATGCAAGATGTACTTCAGCAATCCCATGCCGGACATTAGTATGATCCTGCGTATGTGCCTGACAACGCCAGCCCCAAAAGAGAGGGAGGGGGACACCTTTTAACACAGATTGGCCCCACAAATAGAGTCAGTGTGGTTCAAAGGGCCACAGACAGAGCGGTTTTATTCCAAACTAAATATACGCCTGAAAAGGACGGTGACCAGAAGCAGTAGACTCCCACGGCAGGCGGTCCCCCAGGGTAGGTGCCGTGTGGGGCGAGTAACACATGTGATCAATCATGAACGGTAGAGCAAATTATACATACGTCAAAAAAAAACATGGCCCAGATGTAAACACAAAGACGTAGGCTACCAAGTGCAACACCACAGACCAAAACGAACACTAAAGGGCCCCCAATCCCGTGTCCTTGGACCCCTGCCAGCCGTGGCCCTAGCAAGAGACGACCGGAGGTGAACAGAAAGACTCATGGAGTGAGTTCAGACAGGCTAAATGATGTAAGGCTAAGAAGGCAAGAGAACAATTTCAAAAAATTAACAAAAAAAAGTTTCTAAAACATGAATCAGCGTTCTGCTAAGGAGGCATAAATAATCGGAATGAGTCGAGAAAAAATACTTTCATTACAATGGCACCAGAACCACAATGGTAAAATTATTTTTTAAAAAAAAAACACACAATACCTCCGGTGTGCTGCTTAGAACTACGTCCTACCAGACCAGGCATCTGAATAAAATATCAACTGGAAATGTCTAAACAGGCAGGTAAGTGTCCAAGATGAAAGGATAAAGTGCAAACCACTGTTGAGTCTTTGTTGTCAATCTGCAGATTGACGCCCAATAAATACCTCCCTCACCCCTCCCTCTCAAACGACGTAGGAGAAGGTACGGTGGCCTGCACCGGCCTGTGAGGGGACAGCAGGCACTTCCAAAATGATGTCATCGTCTACGACCGCATCGCCTAGTCACTGATGAGGTTCCTTCGTAGGTTGTAGGTACAAATTGTAAATGGCGATTATGATGAAACAAGTTAAAACGCCTCCTCTCTAGTGCTGTTTGTCTGTTCTGGGCTACTGTAGAAACATGGCGGTGCAACATGGCCGTCTCCCTGGAAGAGGACCCGCTCCCTATGTAGATACAAAGGGCTCATTTTAAGGGTAACAATATAACGTTCCTATTTTCCCTTACATAGGCTACTCATGAATATTATATTCCATCTCTGCCAATTCTGGTAAATAATGCACCTTTATGGTTTCAATCTGTGTGTTGACATGCATCATGGTTTTCATGGAAAAACCTATTACTATTAATAATACACTTACTAATTTGTATGTGCAGAAAATTCAATGATATCATTTGTTTTGATATGAAAAATGGCTAATCGGGGGGGGGGTATTAATAGTATTATGGAGTGTCTGTGGTTCATGGCTGGTTTAAGCAGCCTCCACTGGCCCGAGTCCGACTGATTAGACTCTGGGGCTGAGTGAAGCGCCTGTGGTGGATTGACCGAGCATTGCACTCAGGTTGAACCAACCATCACCACACACACTCAGGAGAGTGCTGACACGCCACTAGTGAACACCTGCTCTGACTGTTACAATTCAACCAACTCTCCAATAAACCGGTTTAAACATCATCACCCTGTGTCCTGGTCGTCGGAGGAGCCCGGTGGCAGCCACCAAGGTGGCGTGTAGCAGGGAGAATTGCTACAAACATGTTGAAAAGCAGAGACACAAACTTCATTGTGTGATTCTGTGAAATGAAGGCCAACATAACTATCGTTCTATGTCATGTAAGCTACGCCATCAGGGCTTCACCTTATGGGCTACGGTGAAGCTGCAAGCTGAGCCTGATAAATGTTCCCGTGCTGGACCTAAGTCTCGAGGAACATCGGACTCAAAATACTGTGAATGTGCATACTGTGAACAGCTAAATAAAATAAAAAAATTCTCATAAGAACACACAAAGCAGTGAATAAGAGAATAGTGTGAGTCCGTGACCTCTGACTCGAACCTGCATTTTTACAGAATCCATTCACGAAGCGCTAACAATTCGTAACCACAGCAAATGAAGAGCCGGGCCCTCTTAATCCCAACGTAGTGCTGGGACACCACTGGGTGATAGCAGGGATAGGCATAAATGAATGCATTGTACAAATCGTAACAGCTCTGAGTGTACTTTGGAGAGTACTGAGCTGAGCCCCCGACTCCAACACAGAAGGACAGAGAGCCGCTGATCATGTCCAGCACGTAAAAGCAGACAAAGGGGCTGAGGGAAGACCTTGACGCAGCAGCGCAAATGTCCTCCACCGACCACCTTTGAGTAAAGCTGCAGAAGTGGCCACACTCTGTGTAGTGTGCGTTCTAACAGCCAGTGGTGGCGCTAAGCCCTGTCGGGTGTAGGCTAAGTGGATATGTGGATATCCACTGTGGCGTCCTAGAGGGGGCTAGGTTCCTCGGACACTTAAACATAGCGCCACGGTGTGTGGTGTGTGGTGTGTGTGGAGCTCAGTCTGGCCAGCGGTTGATTTTGATGTCCATGTCTGAGAGAGGGTTAAGATTCTTGGATACATAGTATAACATTCTCATCCCAAGGTAACCAAAACAGACTATTAATTTCATGGGATTCTAGACAAATTAAAAGATACTCGTGAACATGGTTCCATTTCTGCCAGGTCTGTTCCTTTAGATGCCACTCAATTCTACACACTTCAATTTAATAAAAATGAGTTTATTACAATTTAAATATCCTACCATGCTTTAGACAAGTGTTGCCGTGTCATTTGGATAAACTTCTATTTAACGGCCCAGAGAAATGGATAAAAAAATAGCTTCCATATTCATTTCTGTGACGTCTGTGCTACATGATTATTTTTAACCCGGGTAGAAGAGTATGCCATACCTACACAAAATGAGTTTTGACACGTTTTAACCCATAATTTATGTTAATGTACTATGACAGTGACTTCCTTATTCATCTTGAAACAGGAATCAGCGGTGCCCATTTAGTCCAGATAATGTCAAACATTCATTGCATAACACACTTGCGCTGGATCGGCAACCAGGCTAAATGCCTATAGACAACATAACGCGTATATTCAGAGTTTACTCGCTAATAGCTATACAACCAGATGTATGCCCGCTGTAAATCAAGCAGTTCCCCATGGCACGTATCAGTGCTAAAGACATACATAGTGTATGCCTTGTATCGAGTGGAGGAGTAGCGCTTATTGGTGTTTGGGTGGTCCTTAAAAGGACCTTTGGTTTTGGATAAACTAGTGTAGTTTATTTGGAGCTGGTGTACTTGGTCACAGCCTTGGTGCCCTCAGACACGGCGTGCTTGGCCAGCTCACCGGGGAGCAGCAGGCGGACGGCGGTCTGGATCTCCCTGGAGGTGATGGTGGAGCGCTTGTTGTAGTGAGCCAGACGAGAGGCCTCACCAGCGATGCGCTCAAAGATGTCGTTGACGAAGGAGTTCATGATTCCCATCGCCTTGGAAGAGATGCCGGTGTCGGGGTGGACTTGCTTCAATACCTTGTAGACGTAGATAGCATAGCTCTCCTTCCTTGTCTTTCTGCGCTTCTTGCCGCCCTTCACAGCAGTCTTGGAGACTGCCTTCTTTGAGCCCTTCTTGGGTGCGGCTTTAGGTGCTGCTGGTTCAGGCATGATGAGAATCAGTGCGAATGGAGACTACGGCGTGTGACTGCTGTATTTATAGGAGGCGCATGCAAATCAACATGGGCTGTCCCTTTGTGTGATTGGCTGGGAAATACAAAAAGCCTGAACATGTGATACTGATTGACAAACCAGCGCTACACTAAATAGATAACCGTTCTCCTTTCTAGCCTTACTTTCCCATTATATTATTCAATATGTTTAAACGATTTGTTTCATTAATACGTGTATGTATGTTAATCGGTCCAACTCATAAACTGTCTGACAAGTCACATGCTCAACTATTGCCTTTTAAGTAAGCCACCATGTAATTGTAGGCTGCAGTATGTCGAGAAAGGAGAGTTGAATTGTGAGAATTAAAACATGTCAGTCTTTATTCAATGTGTTATGGACAGTTAATTTGGGACTACCCTAATATGCAGTACAGAGACATGTATACAATGTTTGCCCGATTATATATATTCTTTTAAGGTGCGTGAGGTACATGTAGCGATGGAGGGCTTATATACTGCCTTTGTTTAGGGCCCAGATTTGTGTTACATACTTATTTCAGTTAACCTTCTGAACGGGAGATAAAGCTCTTAGTAGAATTTGAGTGGCTCTTAAAAGAGCCTTTTTGTTGTAGATGGGTATTTCAGTTTACTTCTTTGCAGGCTTCTCGGTCTTCTTGGGTAGAAGAACGGCTTGGATGTTGGGTAGTACACCTCCCTGAGCGATGGTCACACCGCCGAGGAGTTTGTTGAGCTCCTCGTCGTTACGCACAGCCAACTGCAAGTGGCGGGGGATGATGCGGGTCTTCTTGTTATCGCGGGCAGCATTGCCAGCCAACTCCAGGATTTCAGCGGTCAGATACTCAAGTACAGCCGCCAGGTAGACTGGGGCTCCGGCACCGACGCGGTGAGCATAGTTCCCTTTGCGGAGAAGTCTGTGCACACGGCCAACGGGGAACTGAAGCCCAGCACGAGATGAGCGAGTCTTGGCCTTGGCCCTTGCTTTTCCACCGGTCTTGCCTCTTCCAGACATGATACACAATACTTCGATATCAGACGCTAATGAATCTGACGCTCGGCGCCAAACTGGCTAATATGGCCACCCAGGTCTTTCCTCATTGGCCAGCTCACACGTTATTCAACGGACCAATCACGTACCACGGGCGCTCTTCACTCCCGATAGATGGCAGTATTTTACCTTAAGATAAAATGTGGCCATTGATTACTTAAAGGGAGTAGAGTAAAATATCTCTATACAATAGTATATACAGTCAGCAGATAGATGCATATTATGGCTCATTTTAAAATCAGTGTTTCATCAGTGCATGATGAAATGTATACATCGAAGTAGTTTATACTCTGCTTCTTCCTTCTATGGATATATATAGAACTGTTCAAACATTTGTAATCATAACAATTTAGATGATTATATGCATATTGTATTGACAATACTGTTTGTGTTTTTATATTGATTTCCCTGCACGGATTACTCCACTACAAGGTGTAGTTCTTTAAGACATGTAGGTGGCTCTTAAAAGAGCCTTTTTTAGACTTTAGATCAAATTAAGCACGCTCTCCGCGGATACGGCGGGCTAGCTGGATGTCTTTGGGCATAATGGTGACCCGCTTAGCGTGGATGGCGCACAGGTTGGTGTCTTCGAACAGACCGACCAGGTAAGCCTCACTAGCCTCCTGAAGTGCCATAACAGCGGAGCTCTGGAAGCGGAGGTCGGTCTTAAAGTCCTGGGCAATCTCCCTCACCAGGCGCTGGAAGGGCAGCTTGCGGATCAGCAGCTCAGTGGATTTCTGATAACGACGGATCTCTCTCAACGCTACTGTCCCGGGCCTGTAACGATGGGGCTTCTTCACGCCCCCAGTTGCTGGGCGCTCTTGCGGGCAGCCTTGGTGGCGAGCTGCTTCCTGGGCGCTTTACTATGGAACGCCAAGAGGGTCACAATTCGGGCCTACATTGCCGCGGTAAAAGGTCCGGTTTAAACGCTCTAAGCCGCGGCTTAGACGCATTTAGCCGCGGCTGAGCCGCGGCTAAGGTCCGGTTTTTT
>OMKX01089811.1:0-13498 GCA_900302425.1 Brosme brosme
CCTCCCACCCCTCAGCAGCAGCCGCACGTCCAGCCTGCTGCTAAGTACCAGCTGGGATCTACCTCATACCTGCTGGACAAGCCCTTGAAAGTGGAGATGGAGAGCTTCCTCATGGACCTGCAGAGTGGGCTGCCGGGGCCGCTCCACTCTGGGGACGACCACGCTGCTGCCTCGCCCCCCAAGGACGGCCTGGAGCCCAGCTCAGGCCTGGCGGACGAGCTGTGCGGCGGGGATGCCCTTCTGTCCAAGAGCCCCGCGGTGATGGCAGAGTCTCTGTGTGCTGCTAACATGGACTTCTCCCACCTGCTGGGCTTCCTGCCCCTCAACCTTCCCCCATACAGCGCCCCCATGAGCACAGGAGGCCTGGTGATGGGCTACACTTCATCTGTGGCCCCCTCCTCTTCCTCCTGCTCTTCCTCCTCTTCTTCCTCATCCCTGCACGCCACTGATCCTCACGCCATGGCGACGGCGGCGGTCGCCACGGTGCCTATTACCTCTTTGCAACTGCAACCTCAGGACAGCTCCATGGGGGGACTGGGACTTGGAACCCTGCACCCCCTGCCACCAGTGTTCAGCTCCAGCCTCAGTGCCACCACCCTGCCTCGCTTCCACCAGGCCTTCCAGTGAGGCATCCAGAGCGCCCAGCGCTGCCCAGGGAACCTGCCTCCACCCCAGCCCAGCTCCACTCAGCATGGATCCTCACGCTGGGCTCCCTCAGAAAGGGCTTGATCATGAAAAAGGCAGAGCATTTTGAATAATTAAATTACTAAAATAAAAACTGACTGAACACGTAGAAGCCTTGAAGAGAGCACACAAAAGCTTTTGATTGGTCCTTGGAGAAGGCTAAACCCTTTTTTTTACTTGAAAAGGTAAAAGGTGGGAAAATCAGTTGAAGCAGCTTTTTTTGGGCTTTCTTTATATACATTTTCTTTATTTAGCTATAATGATATATTAACCCATTTATTTCCATATATTTCTCCCCTTAATCTCATCCTTCCTTATTGGCTAGTTTAGAGGGCAGGGTGAGTGGGCTAAGGTGTGGTACTGCATACTCCCAAAGTAATAATATGATAGAACATAAAATTACAAAAGATAAACTTTAGTTAAGATAATCTTGTCTTGTTGTGACCCAGAAAAAAAATAGTTTGAAGTGGATATTTCGGTTGAATTATTATTTTTTTACTTTTGCCTTGCCAAATGTGTGATCATCCTAGAATGTTCCTCAGTCTCCTCTGGGGCCTGCTGTCAGCGGGAGGGTGGGGAGGGGGGAGAGAGAACCCCTCACTTGGCTCCACACACAGAGCCAGCCCACGAGGAAGGGCTCTTCAAACATATGATGAGAATATTAACAACAATAATAAGAATGATAATAATATGACCCTTCCTTTTGAAGTTGTTTTGAAAAAAACTAAATATATAATGACCTATTCATTGTTTAATTGATTATTTGCCGTTACATACACACACGTAGACTGCACTCGCTTAAAAGACACACACAAAAACAATTAATGGCAATTTAAATATTTGTTTGGTGGTTAAAAATGGATGTTATTCAAGATCATGTTGTTCCTAAAGAGAAGCACTTTTCTAACAGAAGACACTTCGCTTCCTGTGAATATGAAATCTCCCCCTTCACCTCTCACCCAGAAACTACACCTCCAGTTGGGAAATGGAGACATGGCCATTTCAAGATGTAGATTGTGGTGATTCATTTGGTCACCCTGAACAAGCAGCCCTGCAGCATTATGTACCATAGATTTGAAATAGATGTTGAGGGACAAATAGGAATTAGCTACACGTTTTCTTTTAGAGAGATGGACCATGGAAATGGAAAACCCTGACATATGTGAATGGCATAAACAAAAAAACTGTTATTGAAATTATGTTTAAGAATGTTATTGGAGTGTACAAAATCTCAACAACAACAAAATATATATAGTTGCTTTTTATCTCAGTCAAGTTTATTTTAAGTAGGCGTGTTGAAACTAAGTGATGGTGTTTTTAATGGCAGGTGTACATTTGTGTGTATCTTGCTTGTTTTTATTGATATAACAATTGATGAAGTATTGGCTTTTTCTCTGTCATATCAATGGTCCCCTGTGTGTGTACTTGAGGAAGTCAGCATCAGGGACCTGTAGAAGGCGTAGGAGGAGTACAACTAGAGGAAAGGGTTTCCTTCCATAGAATTCACCAGGAATGACCTTTGCTTCTGCAGTTGTAGGTTATTAGCCTAGTATCAGTTTAAAAACTCAATATTTGCCCTGCCATGAAATATTGTTTTTCCCCAACCATGGGAGGTAACAAGAGTCTTATCATTTTTAGAATTGACGACCTTAGCCTGCAAAAAACACCAAGTTGAACCCAAAGTGATAGCCTTTATGTGAACAAGATGCTCTTACCTTGTAACAGACCTCTCCCCTGACTTCCTCTGTGTAGCACAGCCAACAGAACCTGAGTATTCACACTTTCAACGTCCAAAGACTGCATTCAACCCCGGCAGCCTGAACTTTCAAACAAGCTGTCTCACTTTCTCTTGAGTCATATCAAAATACTTCTGTTCATGGTCTGAGCTCTCATGCCCACACTATGCCCACCCTTATATGACGAATGAAGACCAACAAATAAAGGAAGATAGAAAATACAGTACATCAAAAGTAAATTGAACCGCTGCTTTTAGCTACAGTTGCTGATGAATCAACTGTAGACCACTAGAACATTTGGACACATGGTGTGATGTGCAGTGCGGTAAAAAGGTGCACAAATTGACAGATCAATTGTTTCCCCTGCCTACCCTGCACTGCTTCTGTTACCCCTGTTTTCTCTCAGCTGCTTCTCAGAGTCACAGGAAAGGGGTCTGAAATGCCAGCGATATCTAGTAAGAAAACAGTGTCCTGCCCTTTGACATTCAAAGTACTGGGAACACATAACATGACTGGCTGGCAGTATTGGCTGTTGTCATATTTTGTTTGTTGTCATATGATATATTATCTTCTGTTTGTAAAAAAACAGGACCTCGAGAAAAACAACGCAACACATCACCTCATTTATTTGTTTAACATTTTTTTCTTACCAAACCCTGGGGAGAAGAAACAACTCTTTTGCACACCAATCACTTTTTAGAAACTGCTTTGTTATTTCTGTAGGAAATGATACCATCAGCTAAAGAGAAGGTCCTCTAATGCTAGTTCAGTATTAAAGAGAAGGTCCTCTAATGCTAGTTCAGTATTAAAGAGAAGGTCCTCTAATGCTAGTTCAGTATTAAAGAGAAGGTCCTCTAATGCTAGTTCAGTATCAGTACTACTAACACAGGCTCTAGTTCAGTATCAGTACTACTAACACAGGCTCTAGTTCAGTATTAGTACTACTAACACAGGCTCTGTATTTCTGTAGTATTTACAAGTGTATGACATTTCTATATCAATATCAATACAATATTATGCTATATCATTATATTGTAATAGCGAAATGACACTTGTTTTACACTAATTGGCCCTCCCCCTGGAAATACATTTGGATAACAATTTATGCAAAGATATTTATTCTAAATTATCAAAGTTGTAATTATCGATTTACGAATTATTTCTTCTAAGTTTAAAAAATGAATTTGTGGCTTAAGCCAAATTTGAAGCAATCAAACTAAACAATTATCTCTTCTTCTTTGTAAAAAGTGATTGGCAGGTATTGAGTTGTCCTCCCTGGGTTTGTGTGAGCTAATCTGAATCTAGCACTTTCAACCTTAAAAAAAAAAAGAGTATTTTTTTCTTTAAAATCTTCTGCTTATATGTTTATGTTTTGTGTGTATTGATCCTGTATATGTATGTGCCATTAGTTTGATGTGTAGATTTGATCCAACTTTATGTATTTTCTCCTCCAAATAAATAACAGTATTGTTTTAGACTTTCCACTAATATCCCTCTACATATGACCCCCACCTTTTCAAAAAAAAAAATTGTAGGGGAGTTACCAACTTATTTTTTCTCCGTAGCAAATCTTTTTTATAAATGATATAGCCAGGAGCATGAGGCAGAACTTCAACAACTTCACTGTAGTTTAGTTTGGTCAGACCATATAAACTCTCTTCCAGTGCCAAGGTCACATCCCCAACCCGCCCTCCACAAACCTAATCAGGGAGTTAGGGGGCCACCCCAAAACAGCACTTATTTCTTACACTTGTGCTCAGAGAGCTGTCTGCCTTTCTCTAGATGAGGAACGGCCACAATCCAACCAATGACTATCTCCCAGAGATGCTTGGAGGGTTTTTTAAATCTGTTTTTCTACGACTGCAGCCCTTTGATTTGGCTACAGACGTGACAACAAGTGTCATGGGATCTTGTTGCTCAAGAAACCTCAGAGGTGACGGAGTAATGATGAAATCTAGTATTGACAGAGTGAAACATGACAACGCAGAGAGCCACAGCCATCTCAAGTTCTTAGATTGTTCTTTAAACTGTGGTTTGCCGGCAAACATAAATGCTCCTGTAGGTTTACAGAGATCTTTAGGTACAGGCTGCTCCATACCACTGATCTCCATGTGACCGTGTGGACCTCCCCTGACTCCTGCTGCTGTTGCTGCTCTGCCCCCAGGCCTGGCTATAGCCCCATTACCTCGTCTCACCTGCTAGGGATGCACTTATCTTCCCCTCCCCTTGTTGTCTAGTAGGTGCAGAACATACACATTTCTAAGGGAATTTATTCATTATGGTTTTAAGACTGACAGAAAGAAAAACCCAGATTGGATTTTATTAATCTTTTTTTTGCTTTTAGTGAGAAACTGGATAGTGTCTGATACAGGCCACATCCTGGTGTAGTGTTATATATTTCTAGCTTAAAGTAAGTCTTGCATTCCGAACTCTTTGTGTATCTCGTTTTAGCGACATAGCCCGTTTTATTTTTACTATTACAGCCAGCTTTGCAAAAAAAGGCGAAAGAATGGAAAATAGAATCTTTACATTCACTTACACTATTTTATATAGCATGGAGCTTATCAACTACAGGGAGAATTATATAAATGATATACTTTTGGTGAAAGAAAGGAGAGAAAAACTTTTGCTTTTTTTAATTACATATCTCACATGCAATCAGTTGCTGCAATGTTTGTGTATTGGTTGATCCAAAGAGATGATGAACACAACAGAACTATGACGTATTGTACAGTACGATGTATCTTTGACTTGTCATGTGTTATGTGGAAATGATTAAAAGACAAACCAGTGGTTTAATCATTTGCTTGTTTTATAAAAACGGTATTATGATAGCATTGTTTGTTTGTATAAAACTGGCTATTTATAAATGTATAGCCAGATAACAAACATAAGGGCAGATAGCAGGCCGTATAAATGTTTTAACACAATAACAGAACGATTTAACTCATCATTGCGGCTTATGTTAGATGTGGTCGGCATTTGTGACTGATATCTTTTTTCCAAGTATCAATTTGATTGGTCGCAGTGTAGACATTCTGAAACTGAAGGTCTGCATCCAGAATAATTACGGAAACTATCTGACGACTGGGTTGTGGCCTAAATGCCTTCACCACAATATCCACATCCGTGTGGAGTCTGAATGAGTCAGTACGCCTGCATGCACGGTTCAGCCTGCAAGCTGACCTAATTCTAGAGGTATGGACCTAAATAGCCTGTACTTACAACAACTAGCTGCATGCCGACAAGGTCACACACATCCAAACACGTGCCATCATCCAGAACTCAAACAAGAGAAAGCTTGGCTCAGTTCTTAGAAACCCCCTTTTGAGGGGTACTTCAAGGGCCAGGGAAATAGATATGCAAGAATGTTTACTTAATTAAGTATGTAAGAGGCTCTAAACATGACTCATTTATTCCCACAGGTATAAGCAGCTGTGCATCTATGGCCCATGGAACGATATATTAAAGTTCAACTCTTCCTTTGTTTATGTCTACATACTATTGGTATAAACCAAAAAGGAAAGTACAAGTGAAGTGTGGTAACAGAGTAACAGGAAGATTCAAATATGTTATTAAAGAGGAGGGGTTTTCAAAGCACAATTTATAGACAGGTTTTCTAAAAAAAGGCATTTCTGTCTACATACTCCAAGTGTAGACAGGTGAGGGTTTCACCAGCTCGTCAGTCTGACCTTGAACTGGTGTATTAAGAATCACTTGTCTCATGTAAACAGGGCCATAGAGGGGCCATGTGGGCTGGGCGCAGAAACCAACGCCTCTTATGCCAAATTTGGCTGAGAATAAATGCAATTTTACTTTACACAAAATGTTGTATAAATGCCTTTCTGGGATACAAAGCTACTTTTTTGGTGGACTAAGTCAAAAAACTAGGGTCATTTCAACATCGATATACCTTCTTCTACCAGATGGGGGTACTCCAGGCCAAACAACACAGTAGTTGATTTGGAAGTTATGTAATATTGTATATATTTCCAATAGATTCATCAATTTAAATTCTGATGTATGAAGACAAATACAAAGCTTGATTAAAACAGAAAAAGGATACAAACTAAAATGTATATATAATTTATACTATAATATAAAACAATAAAAACCAATAATTCTCATGTGAAAGCTGATTTAAAGTTATAATCTAAATCGGATGCAGTCATTAACAAAACTCTCAAATGAACTAAACCTCAGAAGAAATAAGGGAAAGTGTGGTTGAATCAAATAAAAATAGAATTTACATTTAAGTCTGTTTCAATCATAAATCTCCAAGTTAAAGACAAAATCAGTAATAAATAAAAATCAAATGCATGCAGTCAATAATTGGCCTCCATGTGAGTTTGGCCTGGTCATGTGTCTCTCTGCAGTCTCTGATCTGGTATATGATGCTCAGAAGGTAATCCTTATCAACTCTTTATGGCTTCAGTGGATTCTCCTATTTTAGGTCACATCATACAGCTACCCAAACTTTAGTTTGCACACACGGTCATTTATAGTAAAATGAAATGTAAAGTTTGTTCAATAACAAATTAGGTTGTGTTTTCACAATTAAAGGCCCAGGGAACACTAAATGGAAGTAGTTTATTCATGAATTCAAAGTCAACTTTGTTATGCATTCAGAAACTATAACAATGAAGAATAAAATGGATCATCCTAAAGGATAGTTTTGTGACAGTACTTATCGTTAGAGAATGTTGATTGAAAGGAGTAAGAACGGCATTGAGTAAATTCAACCATTCATCAGAACAGCCATTTATCCCTTTTCCCTAGAAATGTATTTGTTTGCACATATTTATGTGAATATATATATATATATTGCAAGTGTTTTGGCATGTGTTTGTCATGCAAGTGTTTGGCCCTTGCATGGCATCTCACATACACACGTTACAGAAGTCTCCAATAGAAGTGTAAAAAGGTGTAATTCATTTGTAAATGAGTTTGTAATAGGCTGCAAAACTCTTTGAATGTCATGCAAGGGCCAAACAAAGCGCCTGGCACTTTTAACAAGTATATGGCTAACCACCTAACACATAGTCCCTAGATTAGACCCAGAACAAAAGCCAAGAGTAAACATCGCCAACTGGATGGTTTGGAAGACGTTCCGATTTTCCAAGAAATGCCAATATATACGGTCAGATATTGTTCTCCGGTCATTGAGTTGTTGCATCTCAACATAATTGTACATGGTTTTAAGGCTTAATGCCAGTTTTTTTTTTTGCAGAAGGGGCAGAACTTCAATGCAATGAAGATAAAGCTTATCAATTATTACGAGATAGATGACCTATGCATTCATCCAGGAGTCGGGGCTCATGATAGGAATAAATGCATCACAAGATGATTGATAAAAACCAGTGAAACATTGAAGCCATGATCAGAATAATCCTATTCCAAATGGTGTTTAGGTAAACCTCAACTGTCTGCTTGGATAACGTTTACCACAATAACCATCAAGGGAAGAAGAAACTGGGATTTTACAGGATGTTTGTAATAAATGTTTATGATCCGTGCGAGCAGCCAAATATAGGCAATTCCCTGTCCATATATGCATAGTTTGGCAAGGCATTAGCACTGCTACAAAGCTAGTTTAGAATCACATTTTTTCCACCATATACACATACAACAAAAATGTGGGTACTTTGTAGTCATAATGTGTAAGAGAAAAAAGCAAGACCAGTTTTCAGAAGGGGATCCATTCAAGTGTCATTTTATCATAAAGGTCCACATTCTGATCTTTTATATCATTACATATACATGGTAGTCCACACTTTGCATCGGATTTCAACGTTTCCATTAGGGTCAGCAGCATCAATGAGAACGCTCTGTGATTGGTCATGTAACTTCAACCCGTCTGTCGGTCTGCTCGGCCTCTGGCGTCGTAGACTAACCCCCACCCCCAATTGGCAGAATAAGCCAATCTCTTTTGGAAAAAGAAACCATTTGATCGGAGCCATGTCAAAATGAAGATGGGCACACAGGGACATAGAAAATGCAGTGAAATACAAACTGAACAATTTAATATCCTCCCATATTTCATGCGAGAATTATCAAGCCTTTCTGGGATCCACCAAATAAACCCCACCGCCATTATTAACTGTAGACCTAGCTACCACCCTCTGATCGTAAAAAACTAAACAGAAACAGTCTTTTTCACAAAAGAGAAAAAAAAGAACGAGCAAAGCCACCGTAATGTTAATCTAATTATTTCCATTCATAGCCCAACACTTGTTAAAAAGAAAAAGGGTGACGTAGACCTGCCCAACTGATACAGCTCGTAAAAAAAGTCCAAAAAATGATCAAAGAATTACAGACAACATGACATTTTGGCCCATCTCTTGTGAAGGTTCAAACAGCGGAGCACAAGTCCTAAAACCAGAGAGCTGTGTCCCAGAAAGAGGAGAGTAAAACATGGCGAGGGGACAGCCCAGCGTGTGGCCAGCTCCTGGGTTCTCCTCACTTCTTCTCTACTTCAGGCCGGTGAGTGAAGCTGTCCGCACTGTAAACCTCCGCTGCCCCCCACTCACACACAGTCACACAAGTCAGTGCTTGCTAGACATGAATAAAATATATATATATTAAAAAAAATGTGGCAAAAAATAACTCCTGGAAAAACAGAAAGCCATGTCAGTCGATCTTGACGGCGGCGTAGATCTTCCTGATGAACATGTAGGCTGCGTAGAAGCCGATGGTGCCGGTCAGCAGCCAGAAGGACAGCACCATCAGCGCCGTGTAGCCGAAGTACAGCAGGGAGGGGATGAACTCCACGATGTCCAGCTGGGAGAGGGAGAGGCCGTTAGCACGCAGCCTCAGGCTGGGGGTCACTCAATAACATTGGATTTAAAGAAGAGATTCCTGATAGAGAACACGTTTAGAGTAGACTGCCTCTCACTGGTTCACTGGTACCAACCGGGGCATCTATACTGGGATTACCTGTCATCACCGGTTGCATGAAATGCGAGGACCCAGAAGGAGTGTAGAAGAGCTCTACCCAGGAGGCCCACCAGGCCTTTCAGTCATGTCCAGACCGTTTATATGAAGCCCTGATTAGCAGAGACCTCTCACTGACTCCTGTCTGGAATACAGGCTCCTCAAAACCCCTCATTTTGGAGACAAACTATTTAGAGCAGCTATGTGCCTCTCTTTAGCCTGTCCTCCTCCACGGCAGTCGTCCTGCTTTGCTATGTATTCAATTCAAATTAATAAAGTCAGAAGATTAGAAAATATTTATTTTAAATATATACTCAATATTGTTTCTGGAGCAGCAAGAGCAATGTTTACAACAGTAAATTAAGTAAACTATATAAACGCCATAATATCTCACTGTTAATCTAAAATGTCAATACAATAATTTATATACGTGACAAAAAAATACTGAGTGAAGATTAGAAAGAAGGACAGACTTGTTCATGACAATCAGCGGTGACACTCAGCAGCCCTACAGGCCACACGGGTCAGATGCTAACTCCTGACGTCCTGTACCGTGCAGGTCAATGGAGAGCGCCATGGCTCATATCGGAGGTCATTTGTCTTTGATATGATCATCAACATAGTAATCTATGCCGTTTTATCACTGTTACTGAAATAAGTCCCAGATTTAGAGAAAGAAGGGGTAAAACCCTATGTTTTTGCCATTCTTTTTGCCAACCACTATGTGAACGATCCACTGTGCTGCAAACACAGGTGGCGTTATTTTGGTGACGAGGCACTCCGACGTCACGACCAAGGGGCTCCGGCGGCGCGGTTTCTCAGACACTCCTAGCATAACGCTGCGGTGTGTGTTGATGGCGAGCTCCCTCTGAGCAGCGACACGCCCCCCTCTTTCCTAAAACTCTCAACCAAAAAGGCATTTTCTTTTTAATCTCAGTGTTTGAATTGCAGCTGAAACAGTGGGTTCACTGGCTCTTTATGTTGACAAGCTAACCTTTTCACCCGCATAATCACTTCTATAAAACTTAGTGAGTGTGTTCTCCACGCTGCCTGGAAGTGGAGCTAGCAGTTTGCACGAGCCAACGAGCGGCACGAGACGGCCTATCAGCAGCAGCGGAGTTTAGCCGACAGATGGTGTGACCCGCCCTGCTCGTCCTCCATTGGCTAGTACTTGGATGAGCCGTAGACACCCCCTCCCCCTTCCCCCCCGAATTATTTGTTTTTCTGATCTACACAAATCACATGGATGCCCTATTTGTGGTACAAACAGAAATTAAAAATAAGTTTGTAGTCATTGTTAAATCATATAAATACATTTTATATTATGTTGATCAAGTTTCGAAACTGGGTATATAATTAAACTGTCCAAAATACAGCCATGTCAGGTTTGTTGGCTTACGTTGAGTGGTTGGTTTTAACGACCTGAACCAACCTGTTCAGGTTGGTTTTAACGTGGTAATATGTCTTATGATTGTGAATAGTAATCTATGCCATTTTATCACTGAAAAAAGACAGGTGTTAAGTCCTATGGTGTGTCCGCTTAACAGTTAGTGAATGTCTAGCGGAGTCTGCCATTCTTTTAGTGATGTTAAATGGCCTTTTAGTGTACTTTGACGTCATGACGCAGGGACACCAGCGGCGAGCTGTGTGTGGATGTGTGAAGCTCCGCATGAGCATTGGTCGATTTTGAGGTTGGCGTCCTGGAAACTTATAGTATAACGCCTTGGTGTGTGAAGCATTTCATATAACATTGGTTGTTATATCCCACCTTATCTCCTACTAAACAATGTAGGCCTTGTGTAATCCCCACTAACTTGAACCACTACAGCTGTTCTGTCGGGGCATACTAGGGTCTGAACTGGCTAAGCCTTACAGGCTACATTGCCTGACGTAGACTTCTGATCCTAACTTGATAAATACATAGATACATCTTCCAAATGCAAGACGCAGTTTGAGATTCAACTAATGTCTTTCAGTCAAATGTCTAACTTAGCTCTTATTCTCAAGATGAAATTAACGTGCCAGCAACCGTAAAAATATTTCAGCGCCTACAAAACGAGTGCATGAGTACGCGTTGAGATTTGTACCGTGTATTCAATTACAGTTTGGGGGTTTCTTGAATCCCTAGTGCAAATCATTTCACCCCTACCCCCCCTCAGTCATGATACATGAACCAGGTGCGGTGAGTTGTACCTTGTTGATGAAGTAAAAGACGGCGTACACAAGGACATAGAAGGCTGAGCCCCCAGACACCAGGAAGGTCCTCCACCACCAGCGGTAGTCCTGCACAGTGCACAGAACACACAACGCTGTCCAAACATGCAGAGTCCATGACCATCAGGTCTGAGCAGGCCCAACACTGGGCCATTTACTCCTGACAACTAAACAAGCTCCCTGTTGGAGCTGGACAGCGGTTTGCATTTTTTATCATTCAAAACAAATCAACCACCTTCAGATTGTGAAACCAATCCATAGTTTAGAGCTTCTACATTGCAGATTGTAAACGTGGCACATACGTTTGGTGGGGCTGGGCCTGAACATGCCTATCCTGTTCTACTAGATGTACTTGATGTTTGGCGGTACCTCTGCACAGAGCTGAAAGTAGACCATCACTATGCTGATCTGTGAGCAGGACACCACCAGGATGATGAACACCAGGAACAGGAACCCAAACAGGTAGTAGAACTGATTTTCCCAGATGGCCTGCAGTTGTCGACAAACGCATGTAAACACACACGTGAATTACACACACTTTACATGGGAAACAACCAAGTGACATTGATTTCCCAACTGCTTATGTTAATCCCCAAAACACCCAGAGCTAGGTTTATGTGTCCTAAATGGACAGTTCATTTGAAGGTTTATATGTGGTCACAGGGCTACCAGATAAGACATGTGACAATTTAACTCACGCTGAAGATGAAGAAGAGCTCGATGAACATGGCTCCAAAGGGGAGGATACCTGCCATCAGAATACTAGTGAAACAAACACAAACACACATGCAGGTTAACAACGTGTTCCAGTGTGTGAGCACACACACACGTGCATTCTGTGTTTGCCATGCATTGACTGGAGGCTCACTCACCCGACAAACTTGTTCATGTACCAGCGCTGCTCCGGGACCTGCCGGGGGATCTGATTGGTGCGGACAGGGTTATCATAGGGCTGCTTCCGGAAGCCAAAGTAGTAGCCCAGGTAGACCAGAGGCATGGAGATGCCAAACCACATGCACAGCAGGGCCAGCATGGTGGTGAAGGGGACCTGGGTAGGAGAGAGGGAGAGAAGCCTTAAAGACACAGCATGGTGAAGGGGACCTGGGTAGGAGAGGGGAGAGAAGCCTTAAAGACACAGCATGGTGAAGGGGACCTGGGTAGGAGAGGGAGAGAAGCCTTAAAGACACAGCATGGTGAAGGGGACCTGGGTAGGAGAGGGAGAGAGAAGCCTTAAAGACACAGCATGGTGGTGAAGGGGACCTGGGTAGGAGAGGGAGAGAAGCCTTAAAGACACAGCATGGTGAAGGGGACCTGGGTAGGAGAGGGAGAGAGAAGCCTTAAAGACACAGCATGGTAGTGAAGGGGACCTGGGTAGGAGAGAGGGAGAGAAGCCTTAAAGACATAAATGTAGTCAGTACTGGAGATTTTGTACAGCTGATTATTTCCATCAACATTGAATCTGATCTGAAGAAACATCTTCATTCTCATCTGTAACTTCTAAAACCAATTCATGCCTTGAAAATCATCTCCATAATCAAACCAGGGGCAGGATATAGTGGCTAGGGAGCTTGATTAAGGACTATGCATGTTATTACATGCATGTCATTTTTTTTTTAAATGCAATTATGTTGGGAGGGTGCGATTTCTGGCTTCACCCCATGAATTTGTACCCTGTATTCTGATGGTTTGGACGCCGTGTACAATCCTTAAAGGGACACTTCACCCATTTAGAACCGGCGTTCTATCATTATAAAATCGCTATTGTAATATAAATAAATATATAAATAAATATCAGTCTAAACCAGTCTCCCCTTGGCCCATTTTTTCTCATCTAATTTTCTCCCGAAATGACGTCAAATGACGCGTTTGACGTCATTTCGGGAGAAATGACGTCATTTCGGGAGAAAATTAGATGAGAAAAAATGGGCCAA
>OMKX01089820.1:0-21111 GCA_900302425.1 Brosme brosme
AGGTAGCACCACACTAGCATATTCAACCCCAGGTAGCACCACACACACCCCTCGCTAGCTCCACACTCACATACTCACCCCCAGGTAGCACCACACTGACATACTCACCCCCAGGTAGCACCACACTAGCATATTCAACCCCAGGTAGCACCACACACACCCCTCGCTAGCTCCACCCTCACATACTCACCCCCAGGTAGCACCACACTCACATACTCACCCCCAGGTAGCACCACACTCACATACTCACCCCCAGGTAGCACCACACACACCCCTCGCTAGCTCCACCCTCACATACTCACCCCCAGGTAGCACCACACTCACATATTCACCCCCAGGTAGCTCCACCCTCACATAACCACCCCTAGGTAGCACCACACTCACATACTCACCCCCAGGTAGCTCCACACTCACATTCTCACCCCCAGGTAGCACCATGCTCACATACTCATCCCCAGGTAGCACCGCACCCTCATACTAACCTCAACGTACCACCACACCCTCACACTCACCTCAACGTACCACCACACTCACACTCATGGAATCACGTTACCCGTGTGAAAAGTTCTGTGAAAAAGGTAAACACACAAGAATCCTATTTGTCACATTATGTTCACTTTTAAAACACAGCTGATGGACAACTGGCAAATGTAATTCGGAAATATATATTTTGTTGCATATGCATAAAGTTATTTCCCGATTTTCCTTGGCAGAGCATAGGCAAACCTGTTTTGTGTTTTTTTTCTCCAACAGTATGTCAGAAGGTGCGCCACGCTGGTTCGGAGAGCTGTCCAACGGTCTGCTACTCACACAGAAGGTCATGGCTGGCTTCCTTGCCCTGCACACAGGTCTGCACACTGTTTGTATCAGGTCCCTACACTTTACACTATTGCTGTTCATTCATTCATATCAGGTCTGCACTTTACACTATTGCTGTTCATTCATTCGTATCAGGTCTCTGTACTTTACACCATTGATGTTCATTCCGTCATATCAGGTCTTTACACACATCCTGTCAGGTTCTGATTAAGTTGGAAATATCTCCTTTCATTTAGTTTAAGTTTTAGTATTAGGTTTAGGGTTTAGTATTAGGTTTAGCATTAGGTGAGGGTTAGCATAAGGTTAGTATTAGGTTTTGTTTAAATCATTTCTTATTGAAATGGATGACCGCCAGTGTACTAATACCTTTTTTTGAACAATAATAACAGAAAACAATGGATATTTACATAAATGTTTCTAGTATTTATTTTTCGTTATTTCTGTATTTCCGTTTGTTAGTTGTAGTTTTTTGTGCAACTCAGTTTCGGTTTTTATTTGAGTCTACAGATCGTTTTTTCAATACGTTTTCGTCGATTTAAGTTTCAGCAAACTGCTATCACACTGCGACATCCCTCCCTATGTACACACCCACTCTCACTCCCTCACCATATCCCTGTGTCTCTTCTCCAGTGGTGGTTTCCCTGAGCTACGTGCACCGCTCACAGTCTCTGTGGAGGAAGAGTCCCTTCAGCAACACTTGGTGGTGTCTCACCGTTCCTGTCGTGTGAGTACCCCCCATACCAACACTCCCGACCTGAAATTACTTTGATACTCCTCCTTTGCTCATATTTAATATCACTTGCTTTGGTATGTTCATTCAACAAAATAACTACTTCTTCAAAGAAACTGTCCAAATAACGCGATAGCCCTCTCCCTCTCTCCCGCTCCCTCTCCCTCTCCAACTCCCTCTCCCTCCCCCCCATCCGTCTGTCCATCCACAGCTTGCTCGGCCAGGTGGTGCAGGCCACCGTGGACTACCAGCTGTGGTGCGACCGGAGTTCCCCGTTGACCTTTGCACTTTGGGACATCCCCCTGATGGCGCTGCTGCTTGTCTCCCTGTCCCCGCTGCTGGTGGTGCTGGTGAACGAGATGGTGAAACTGCACGAGATCAGGTCCGTCGCGTTTTAATACCGATCCTCAATGTAGCCTGACCTAGAGGTGCTCTAGACATGCTCTAGATTTAAATTCATGGGCATCCCTTCCCTGATTGGTTCGGTGATTCCATCTTGCCTGTCAATCACAGGTGTATAAATGCAACATTTCCCAATGGTGGAATGGAGGGAGGGAGCAGAGAGGGAGGGGGTGTGAGTCATGCATTTGAAGGCCATAAGCATTAAAGACCTTGGATAATCTGTGTTTACATAATTTTTCTGCAACGGTTTCCCTAGTGATCCTTGGTCCCTCTAATACAATGGACTTTTTATTCCTAGGCAAGAATAGTAGCAATAGGAAATATCTGCAATAGGAAATATCTGTAAAGAGGGGATGATGGCCAAGAGAAGGAGTGAGAGGAGGAAAGACCAAGGCCTGGAATTCAATGATTATATAATTTGAATTAATAATAATCCTCATGATTTTCCATAATTGCCTCCGTAATGAAGTATTTATCAAGCTGTTTTATTCTACTGTTTGTACCAAACTGTTTATTCCTCTTTTTCTTTTACAGGGTGCGGGTTCGCTACCAGAAGCGGCAGAAATTACAATTTGAGACTAAACTGGGGATGAACTCGCCATTTTGATTGGCTCTGCTCCAAGGAACTCATTGTTGCGGCCATACCAGGAACCAATCAGCTTTGTGCAAATAAGAAGGGGCAACCTGTTTATCACTGACACACACACACACACACACACCCCTGTGCCTCATTTCTTAGGGTACACGACCAGGCCTCAGCCCACACACACTGCAGCTCTTTCCGTTGGAACAGATAGGGCTCTAGCACATATGCCATATGTGTATTACATATGTGTAATATGTGTAAAATATATTCAACGCACATATTTAAAATTTAAAATATTGATTTCGATTTACATTTAAGCTTTATTTTTATTGGGATTGACACAGAAAAGGTGAAGGGGTTTGCAAAGCATTTAATTTCCAATCTTCTTGATCCAAATTCCTAATCCAAACTAACCCTAACTAACCCTAACACAGGTAAGCCAAAACTCTGCAGGAAAACTATTTATTGAAAGATTGTTTTTTAAAAGAAGCATGAGGAATGTTTTTTGAAGAGGTAATACTCTCACAATCGCTTTTAGTTTGTCATTAAGATACACACTTCTGCATGGTTTGTTTTACACACACTGCATCACCTTTATTCATATTCTAGGTCCTCGGGCAACAACATACAAAAATGCTGAGATTAGCAGGCTAATTCTGACGGTATACTCATTCTAGGAGTTGCCCCGATTTCATAAAGAGAAGAGTGATTTCCAGATTTGATGGTGATTTGATTGTAACATGAAACTAATCCCAGTTTGTTTTTTTTCAATGGAAAATGCGATGCTAGCATGTACATGACTGTGTCCACTCTGTCGCCACTATCCTGGGCTCAATCGAGGGTCGAGGCCCACAGAGTTGATGTGCTGTGTTTTAGGGTCGTTGCATATTGTTGCATATCTACAGGGAATGATGTAATGCTACCTCTTGTAAGTCTGGAAAGCTTGAACAAAACAAAAATAAGGTTAAAATGGTAAAGCTCTGTAAATAAGCCCTGGCAACACATTACATAATCACAAAAAGCTATTGTGACAAGCTCCGCTTAATACAAAAGGATTTAGACTGTGCCCAATTCATGAGCTTCTGTTTAGATCCAATTAATTTGTATGTCCCTGTTAAGAATGATGGCTCATGTTACATCCACCCACCTCTTGTATCATTCTCAACAGGAAGTACACAAGACTTCTATTGTGTGAGACAGGCTTAACACAACAATCTCTGCAAATCCTTGCAAAAAATAGAATTGTACTGCAATAATCTTTTTCTGCAGTCTTCTGGAAGGTGCTTTCTCAAATGGGTGCCTTTACTCTCTGCCTGACTACTCGCTCTTCTATAAAATGACTGGTCATTCAAATAACATTTAGACCTAGAAACAAAATGCCGGCTGCTGTTTTTGGTACGCGACAAATTTTGAATATACACAAATGGTTTGCTAAAGAGATATATATATACGTGATCAGATGCTGATGATTAAAAATCTAATTTTGCAGTTTGATTCTCTAAAATATCCTCCTCCTCCTCGCTATAGGTACTTATACTGTGGTCCCAAATGAACCAACACAGCCTTCCTTCCTCTTGCCTCTCACAGACGTGATGTCATTCATCCATAATGTTCGCTTCTCCATATGATGTGTCATGACCACAGGCATTTGTTGCCACAACTTACGAAGGATCAGTTTGATATCAGATTAAAATAAAGGGATATCTTATATGGGGTTAAGTTGACCATATGTGCCCATCACCGGTCCTCAAGCCTTAATAAGCATTTGATTTGGTTAACGGTTCATTATCTCAATATGAAAAAATCAAAGGATGGGGGCAGGTGATACCATTCATGTATATGTACCAGCCATGTAGGTCCCAGATTAACTCATGCTATCTCTTTAAAGACTCACCGCAATGTGTACATTCTTTTAAAATGCTGTACATTTTATTTTTTGTTTTCCACATTTTGTACTTGGGTTAATTTATGGTGTCACTGAGATTCTGTTAATGTTGCATGAGAAGGATATTTAGTCAGCGTTCTGGTTGGGAAATCTTTTAGTAATATTCGGTTTGTCTGCTACAACCTGTGATTTGAATCGCTAATGCATGGGCTGCTGGTGTCTAGTCGAACTCTTTTCTCATGAAACTAGGAAAACTATTCATGCATATGATTGACTGTTGGCTGAGAGCCAATTTGTCAATTCATTATGAGGAGTAATGATGTTGATGTGGTTGTTCACAGAGCCGTACATGTATATTTTGTATTTTTTGAAAAGAAATGATTTTCTTTTTGTACATTTCGTTTATGCATTGATTTATGTGAAGTAAATAAAGGCGGTCCTTTTTTTACATGGTTATGTTGGTGTACGGTCATTAAACATTAAAACATTAAAATAAGAGTACAAACTATTATAAAAGGATCATGCTGTTGTGACAAAAAATATATAACGGGAGATGGTCCATACCAAATAGCTCTGGTCCACACTATCTGCATACTATGCCCATACCAGAGGGCCCATACTAGCTTCGTGAGACCACCTCTCGCGAGTTCACGTACGCCCACCGACCAGCCTCTCCATGTGACGTCATCCTGGCGTCGTGCTTCGCGCTTCTTGCGTCGATCATAATAAATTGGGCATTCCACCTGCGCGTGTCCTCCTGTCCTCTTGACAACATAACGCTTTTCTTCGTACGGTAGTAAGTGAAGTTTAGTTTTAGTCACTAAATGTACGCATGCGTTTGACACGTATGGTTTATGTCTAACGTACATCTGGACGATGTTTTAAACGCTTTTGATACATTCATGGTGTAACGACGTGTGCGATGCTTCATGTCTGACTCGCCGGGGTTGCCCCGGCAATTTTGCCGCTGTTAGCAGGGCTAGCGTTGTTGCAGAGGTTAGTTAAGGTGGCAGATGTTAGTCAAGGTGTTAGAGGTGAACATGTCATGTGGATTGTGTTGTGTAGAGGTTATGTAGAGGCTATATAGAGGCTACATTAGCTCTGTGCTCCTTTCACAACGTGAGGGGATTCTTGTACTAAATATACTAAATGGTAAGTTACCCCCAGAGACCGGCCATGGTTAAAGCAGCTTTACTATATATTAGCTATATACTATATATTGGCTATATATTTATTGATCTGTCTATCATAATTTAAGTTCCCAGTGCATCGTTGATTGACAGTTTTACATTTGATATTGCCTTCAAATGTAACGTTAATGTCAGTGTTGTATTCTGTTTTGTCTGCTAATAGGGTGTGTGCTATTAGTTAGGATACCTCTGTTAGTTAGGGTAAGAGCTCGCAGCCGACTAGTGGTTTTAAATTGAGATCATGTATCTCATTTAAATCCTCGATCGAGATGATCACAATCAAGCACATGCGTAGTTCATATGTCCTATGATGATCACAACAACGAGAGATCAGTCCCATATAGTTCAGCGCTCAGATGGTTTACACTGGACTATAGATTGTGGTTTGTCTTTCCTAACGTTTTGTGTTTAGTACCTGAACATTCTCATACAGTATCCTACACCCTTTGGGGTGATTGGTTTCCTTCCTAAAGGGAGCAGATTGTAGGTCCTATTTTTTCCACACTCAGTTTAACATTTGTCTGTAAAAGAGGGGGCAAAACGAAGATCCGTCATTTTTGCACACTTCTTCAGAGATGGATGTGGGGATCTCAAAGTGTCACGTGTTCCTCAACTACAGCCCCAGGGCTCTCTTCTCTCAGTGAGACACGCGTCTGCATGTTGTTTTGTCCGCTTGCTTCTCCATCCAATGTTGGCTTACCTCCAACCTATGTACTGGCCTGCTCCAATATACGTGTCGAGAAAATCGGTGAGAAAAATAGTTGGAGGTATTGCAGCTGTTCATGCAAATCAGCTCAGTTCCCCTTGTTGGGCTGGGACAATTGCAGTTTGGCCTTCTGCTTCAAACAAAACATGTGTCTACAAACCTGAGATATTGCTTAATATGCTGTTAATATTTTTGCTGTGTAATCTACTCCAATGTTGGGGATGCATTAATCTACTGTAGGCTTGCTTTGCTTTCATGGATGTGCTGCATGAGTTGTCTGACAGATTTTACAGTGAAGTTGATTTTACACTGATTCCTGCTATGATGCCATGAATGCATCACAATTATATGAAAATGCTTTTTTATTCAACACAAAAATAGCATGGAAAAAAACCCCTGACTCGACAGAATGCCTGAATGTCTGGCTCGCAGGTCGGTCAAGAGAAGCCCGTGCTGACGAAGGCCCTGATGTTGTCGTGCCCCGTCTAGGTCGTGCGTTCCGTCGGCGGCGCGTTGCATCATGGAGGCGATGAAGGAAGGTCCAGAGAGAACCATGAGCCCGGGCAGAGTGGTGGCCCTCGCCGCCGGCCTCTCCATAGGAGCCGGGGTGGGCTACCTGGTCTACCGCCACCTGAGCAGCACCAGTATTAGCGCCACCTGTGAGTCCTCTGCGTCCCTTTCTTACCGGTCGAGCAACCATACGATCGAGACGGTATGTTGGTGTTTATGGAAACCAGTAATCCTGAGCACTTTGGGAGGCGGTGACACACTGCAAATAAAAATAAGTTCAACCTTTTTGTGACAGTTTGGTCCAAACCGATCACAGAAGTCTGTCGCTTTTCACTCCTTACTCAGCTATTTTCTTTTATTTATTCAATCGTATATAAATTTGAGTAATGTATGAGCATACACAACAATGCGACAAATAAACAAGAAAATAATGAACTTCAGTCGACCAGACACCAAAGTAATCAACACCTTCTGATTGAGAACCTGGTGTTATGCCAGGCATGCAGACATACAGCCTCTGGGCTACACCCACAGGGGCAGTTTATGTGAACGCTAGCTCGCTTACGGACCTCTCACTGCAGCCATTTAAATGTAACAATATAAAATATTCCCTTTCCAACCATTGTCTTCTTGGTGGTTTGTTTTGCCGTTTACAGCCCAGCTGGCCAGCTGTGAGGAGTCCACGATGACTCTTCCCCTGGACGTGTACAGGAACATGTCCCGACACCAGGCCACCTTTCTGGATGCGGTTAGTAGCATGTTACAGTCAACTTTAAAATGGCCGCACACCATTTGCCTATGATTTAAATGTGCCTTTTCTTTCATACAGTAATGTCCTATATCAGCAGTATAGTTCAGGATAGCCTCAACACTCACCCTATCATTTAATACAGATTCTATATTGTACTATAATACAGAGTTTATATTATAGTATGAAATAACATACATGTTACTTGGTCACATGCTCATCCAATTGAAAGCATGGCAGGAGCAAGTGAACATACTTTTACTTGTATGCATAATGACGTCACGTCACAACCTTTTTTATCCGGATTGAAACAAACTTTTAATTCCACAATATATCCACCTCTGTCAATGTGTTGGCAAATGCTGGTCTCTTCTTTGCTGCTTGAAATTTAAAGCTGCTGTGTAACTATTTTGTATGCATGCATTTTATTGTTGATTACAATCTCACTATACAAATCACGTTATCCTACATCAACTGTCGTTAGAGGTCCTGGGTGGAACAAGACAGTACCCTGATTGACAGGGAGCCGATCTAATAATGTAATTAGCTTAAAAAACGGGACATATTTGTGCTCCAATATGTAACAGGCGGTACAAAAACTGTTCCTACCAATCGGCTTCAGCGCAGCAAAGCACTGCCCCAACGCTGAATATAGAAGTAGAACCATTGAACTAGCTGGCGGCGCTTCACAATGATGGACGGGTAGTGGAGGAATGCATGCTGACCAGCCCATTTATGTATGTTTATATGCCCAGTTAGGGAAAGAGCATTACCTTCAGCCAATAGACAGAGCCCATGGTGACCAGCTGTTTGTTTTGTCTGCTTTAACCTCAAATGAACGTTATTGCCCGGAGAGAAGTTGTCTGTGATATTTTAAAAGATACACTAACACAACACGAAGACTGTTATAAAAGCAAGACATGAACTTCCCATTCTACCTTTTGTAATGCACTATAAGCTAGACAAACACCTGAACATTCATTAAGAAAGGTATTGCTGGTTATATCATTTTAGAATGTTTGATTAATATGTTTAAACTTTACGGCGATGTTTACTTATGCAGTATTACCTTTTATATATTCAGAGTTTATTAGTATATAATCTAAATATCTGAATTACAGTTTTAGTGTCAGTGAAGGAATAAAGTAATGCTGCTTATACATGCATAAGATGACAACTAGAATGGTCTGGTATTCATGCCATAAAGATTATAATTAGACGTGTCTGGTTGTATTTAGCCGTTGGCTGATAGTCAGACATTTAGTCAGACACTGGTGCATGTTGGTAAATCAAGGTGAGAGAGGCTTTGTGGTCGGGGCCGAGTATACAAAAGGGAACCAATAAGTATGGCCTTGTCGAATTTTAAAAATAAATCAAAGCTTCGAGAAAAAGATTAACTCTCAAAAGTACAGACTGCTACTTTAAAAAGTCAGACGAGTGGAGAAGATTAGTTTTAAATAAACTTAACCTTGCGGGTGAGATAAGGGCACTCTGACAATCAATCAACATATTTTCTCAAAGCTGCGACCCCGGGAAGTAGATAATAGATCATGTTTATTTGCTACTGACAGGTTGTCAATGGGATGAACGTGTGAATGAATATTCAAATGGAGTGTTGGCGCACTCATTACAGGATTGACAACTTGGATAAGCGGTGCTGCTTCTCTCCTTTCTCATACCAGGCCAGAGAGAGGTCTGGAGCCCATGTCCAGGTGCTGCCGACCACGGGGGGGCCCTGTCCTCAGACAGCCGTGGGTTTACTGCTGCGGGGCTCCCCGGAACAGATACTAATGGCCAAGTTCGTCCTGGACAACCTGGCCAAAGACTGCCAGCCGGCCACCGAAGTCCTGGAGGTGCCCCAGACCGCCTTTGGAAGGATCATAGGTAAGCCTGCAGCACCAATGTCAATAATCACTTTATAGACTAGGTGGGACTTCCCACACTGAAGAAATACTGCACACGACCACACAGAAAATGCTTGGTTAGCTCAAAGTTGCCGTAGATATTTGCTGATGTGAGTTGAGGAGTTGTGCATTAGTGTAGACATGGGTGATGAGGCTCTAGCCGTGATTCTGATCTTAGGAAAGTCACACAAAGCCACACACATATTTTCAGCAGCAGGGTTTCGTGGTGCTATTCATCACCTTCGGTCATTCCCCGTGCCATTCAAAAACAACGTAGTGAGGTTACACCACTGCTTTGGCAACCTTTCTTTCCCTTGTACTGGAGAGTTTGCAGCTCCTTCTTTGTGTTGCAGGCCGTGGAGGGGAGTCTATAAAGCTAATCACGCAGACCACCGGCGCCAGGGTAGATTGTCCCCGGGAGAGGCGGCAAGACCCAGGGGCCATGGGCAAAGTGACCATCACAGGCACCCATCAGGAGGTGCAGCAGGCCAAGGTTGGGTGACAGAACAAACTTTTTGATTCTGAAATTTTCCTGTTTTGGTACAGGTACATCTTTGCATTTTCTAACTCCCTTAAAGCTGCTGTAGGCTCAATTTGAGAGTTGTAAAGAGAGAGGGGAAAAGAGTAGAAGAGAGCAAGATTTTGAAAATATACAACCCCAGAAAACGCACCCTACCTCTCTGATCCATTTCCAACACATTATGGCTCTCAAATCTTGCCTGCAGCACCTTTAATGCTGCTGAAGTGTTAGACTTAGATCGTAAAAAAACTAGAAAACTAGTTGTAATATAGTTAGATTCAAGTTCACGAGATATTAAGTTAGACTGAAAGTTCAAGATAAATGTATTTAAAATGTAAGTTTAAGAGCTATTCTGCTCAAGAGACACTGTCATGTTCCTAGTTAATTTGCTTATACAAATTTTGAAGCTTGGCTACCAGTGATTTGCTGTGGTATCGATTTGGTATCGATATCGAGGTACCAAAGCTAGTAATGGAATCAAAAGTCAAAACGTTGGTATCAGAACAACTCTAATCATTATTAATCCCCAGTAAACCCAACTCTACTTCCAGGAGATGATTTTAGAGAAGGTGCACGACGACACCACCGTAAGGAGGAAGATCAGCCAGTCGTCCGCTCTTCGCCTGAAACGAGGACCGCATGATCTCCACGCCCCAAAGGGTGAGGTCGTGGAGCCGCGGCCGCCGGGCCCGGTCGTCAACCACAACAACAACAACGGGCCTTGCTCTCTGAAGCCCGAGGCGCTGGCGCTGTGTCTGCTGTCTGCCAAGCCCGGAGCCAAGGAGGAGCAGCCGGAGGACCTGGCCTCGCCGGACTCTCTCTCCGAAGTGACCAAGTTTGAAAGTGAGCCCGCCTTCCTCGCGTTTCGACTAATTAATGAAAATGAATAACCTCGGTCATCCTATTGCCCCATGTCCTCATTCGGTCATTTTTCCCCTGTCGTTGTTCGGTCCAGTTCCCAGCCCAGACCTGAGCTTCCAGCCCGATGAGCACCTGGAGGTGTACGTTTCGGCATCTGAGAATCCCAGCCACTTCTGGATCCAGATCCTGGGGGTTCGCTCCCTGCAGCTCGACAAGCTGACGGAGGAGATGAGCCGCTTGTACGCCGCAGGAACACCCAGCGTAAGCACCCCACATTTCTCCTCTATTCTTTATTTATGACGCCACTTTATTGCACTCTGCCTGCCCCTTGCGGCTGCTCACGGGCTATGTATATACCTTGCATTATTAATGGAAAAAAAACATGATAATTGCACAGCAGGCTAAAATGGTAGCGTGAGTTATTGAGCTCACACTCAAGTAGGGGCTATCATAATGGTCCAAATGTTATCACTGTGGTTTTTCTGGATGAATGACTCAAAGCTGCGTTTTTCCTTACAGGAGCACATGATAGAGTCCATCGTGGTAGGGGACATTGTGGCCGCCCCGTACCGGGACCATGGCACGTGGAACAGGGCACGGGTGCTGGGTTTGGATGGGTCCGGCCTGGTGGACCTGTACTATGTGGACTTTGGAGACAACGAAGAGCTGCCCAAAGACAGCCTGCGCAGCATGAGGTAGACGCGTGTCTTGCGTTTAATAGCCAAGAAATGTGAAGTATTAGAGTATAATGCATTTTTTTTTATCATTTTTCCTTCCAGGAGTGATTTCCTCAGTTTACCGTTCCAGGCCATTGAATGTAGCCTGGCAGGAGTAGATCCAGCAGGTTTTATGCATTTAAATTAATCAGTAAAGTAGAAAAAACAAAACATCAACTACTGCTGACCATATGAAATTCACAACCTTGAATCTCTTGTTCTGCCAGACGAGGCCTGGACTGAAGCAGCCCTGGATGACTTTGACAAACTAACCTATTGTGCAGAGTGGCGCCCCCTGCGGGCCAAACTATGCAGTTACTCCCACTCTGAAGTTTGCACCTGGCCAAGTATCAAGCTCTATGACAACAGCCAGGGCACGGTGAGCTGTTTCACTCTGGAGCTCTGCACGTTGAGGTGGTGCCTTCTGTGTTTCTTACGAGTACTTTGCAGAAACAATCTGGACATTCAGAAGCTGGTTGACGTTTAGTAGTCTGTAAAGCCCCTTTCACACATAGTTCCCGGTAAATTACTGGGATAACATTGCAGGCCACACCAGTGATTTACACTATTCACACATGCAGCTACGTTCAGGAACATTTCCGTCTTGCGCCCGTTCACACATGGCATAGCAATGCCGGAATATGGACCAGGAGACAGTCCAGCAGAGGGCGATAATACAACACTGAGAGGAGCTCCCTTATTTTGAAACCTGTCCCGTTTCCAGAAATGATCGAAAAACTGAGCTTGTTTGCAAACAAAATAAGTCATATTTTTGGATCAACCAAAAGCATTGGCTCATTAAGATAAACAGCGGCAGATTAAAATACGTCCTCAGCGGAGTCTTGAGATTGGTTTGCTCACGGTACACTTACGGATGCCAGCTGCCATAAACCCTGGAAACTGCAGTGAAACAGTCATTTTATGCACACACGGCATCAACATATTTTCTTACTCAATGATTATGACCGTGAGCTCCCATGTGTTTTTGTTTGTCTTGTTCATGTGAAGGCTGTAGATCTGGGTGAGGAGCTCATCCGGCTGGGCCATGCTGTGAGCTGCCAGGATTCAGGGAGTGGAGGAGGGGATGGGGACAACCTTGGCTCTCTGCAGAGGATGCTGGTAAGCACTTCCCCTTCAGGAATGCTTTTCAAAACTCTGTGACCGACTGGATTATTTTTAATTAACACTACATTCACCCAATTCAAAGTCCTTTTTAAGAGCCATTAACGCTTAATAATGTGTAAAGTGAGGAATTACATAAAACGGTTAAACGGATAAAGGTTAACGTTAAATTTTCTTGAATACATGGGAAAAAAATCCAAAAAACCCATCTTTCTCATTCCTTAATTTTTGTCGGCAGGATGATGTGATCGGGGCGTCGTCCGAGCTGAGCCTCTCCTGTATAAGTCTATCAGGTGGGTGTACCAGGTTGGGGTATAGGGCTGGGGTTTTTTGCCCATTGAAAGCATATGCAATGAATCAGAATGGGACTAAGAACTGACCTCTGTGGAACTCCACATGACAGAGCAGCAAAGGAAGTGTTTAGATGGATTACGGCTGGATGTAGGCCTGAAATAATTTAGAATAGATTTACTTTCCATTGAATGGAATGTAAAATTGTAGCTGTGGTGGGCAAAACTTCTTTAAAAAAACTTGGGATGGAAATGCATTTAAGGGCCTGGACACATCTGAGACACTTGTGAGACACTTCAATTCATTTGTGAGAGAACAGAGTGGGGCATCCAACAGTAAGGTTGGAATAAGAGCGAGGGGACACAATTCCCAGGCAAAATTCTGATTGGTCAATGAGGTTTCATGGGTACCCGTTCTTTTTCTAAATCCATGCACTAAAAATTTAAATAAATATCTAATATATTTGCTTGACCACGCAAAAACTATTTGCTTTAGGCGCCGCAGAATAATATTTCAGCTGATTAAGTCAATGAAAACCAATAATGTTATAGAGGAAAGTAACTATTCGGTGGTGGTAAGCAACCTCTGCTTCATCTCGGCCCCATCACCATCACCAGCCCCATCGTAAATCGTTTTCCAATAATTGCACTGCCCGTCGTGGATTATTCCTTACTAAATGCCTTTTTTACTTTTCATGTTCCAGAAGTTGCCTCCATCTCAGGAAGCGTTGACGATACCATCGATGATGAGCTGTTCTGATGTCAAGGTAGTCATTTTCTCCTCAATGCCTTTCTGTAGCTGCGCATAACCATAAAACGATTTCATGTTATTTATTTTGCTATTTCCCTTTGTAATGATGAGACAGACCGGCAGGTTTCTCGGCATATAAGCGGCTGACCAACCCAGTCTTGATTCTCAAAGCAAATCACAATATTGGGATTATAAAACACAATTTAAGTGTGAACGAACATGGCAGACGGTGGTCATGCTATGACAGCTTTTGAACTTGTTCGCTTTGGCCGCCATGCCTTCTGTTGTGATAAGCGGTCAGCGTGGCTCCCAATTGGCTATCATTGTCCGCACATTACAACCCTTGTCCTCGGTGTTCCCCCCAAACTACAGGATAATTGGAACATGTCTTATATATTCAATTTTGTATCGCATATAAAAAACTCTTCTTACATACCCCATAATTTGCCAGACGAATCGTTAGAACCATCCAAAATCAGCAAATGATCTTGTTGTGTTTACCCAGAGGCCACAGCCTTATTATAATTACTATCCATTTAAATGCTATATTTTTTAGCTTGTGTATTATATTTTAACAGTATATCATCCCACTTTCATTACATGTAATTCAGTAATTTGAAATCCATCAGGTCACTACTCCATACGATATCATTTACTGCCCCCACCCGTCTCTCCCCCAGCCTCCAGCATGGACCGTCTACACCCCTGCATCCCTTTGATGTGGATTGGTGCAGGTGAATCTCTCCCTAGCTGCGCGAGCCTCACCACCCTCCCATGATGAAGCCTTACTTACTTGAATGTGTGCAAAAGTCAAAATCTTCCTGAAAAAGTAGCTGTCTTTAGTTACCCAAATGCAGGATGCATTTGTTGTTGGCGATTATTTTTTGACTTCGACACAGCTCCACTATTTCTGTTACGTTCAACACTGCTTCGAGTTCATAATCAGGTTATCGGGTTCAAAACTTCCCTGAGACCAGTTCTCCTGGCTAAGTCACTGGTAAGCTGGACCATGGCTTTAATGTTTCAGATGGCTGTGTGCGTGTGCGTGTGCGTGTGTGTGTGTGTGTGAAGGTCCAGCTGTTATTTGTGTTACATACATTGAATATATTGAAATATATATTGAAGAGGATTATATTATTTGGGTTATATTATTGTTTAATATTATAAATCATTATTTTGTTAAATGTAAGATGCATCTATAATACTGAAGTACTATTTGTCTGCAGAAATATAATAGTGCCCTTCAATAAAGAATTTATTTGTCTTAAATGTGGAAGAGACTCTTAATTTGTAAACATGTATAATGGCTGATGCATAGGTGGCTGCGGACAATAGGTCTAACGACGTTGAATAAAGTCTTCAAATGATTGTGTTCTCGACATAAAAGGGTTGTAAAGAAAGCTTTTTAAAAAGCTGAGTAGGTTCGGGGATCTAAAGGAGCTGTAGGTACGATTCGACAGCTGTTGAGAGAGAGAGAGAGAGAGAGAGAGAGATAGCACATAAATAAAAACAAATGTCCCATCCCTCTGCTCCCTCCCTATGTTTCTCAGCTACTGAGAAGTGTTGCGTTTCACAAACCTGTAAGTGACAGGCAAGAGAGATCCCCGAACCAATCAGGCAAAGAGATGCCCTTAGTGGTCAGAAATCATAGTCGAGCGGTCCAAAATCGTAGTCGTCAACTCGAAACAGATATTCACACGCATTTCACTCACTAACAGCTGGCAGATTGCTGTGCCAAAAAGTCAAATAATAGCTGTTGTAAATCTTACCTACAGCACATTTAATTTCCATCTAATGTAGGCCTTCCTATATTGGTTATATTTAGAAATAAAACAATGGTTGGTTCCAGAAGAAAATTCATGAAGATCAATATCTGAATATAAATGGAAGTCAGTCATTCATTAACAGGAGAATGGCCAATGTTTTGTTTTCTATGCAAGTCCCTGACCTCAATCCGGAATGACCAATCGCAAGAAAGTAGGTTACGCTCGCACATGCGCAGAAGTGGCGGAGTAATTGTTGATATTCTGCTGTGTAGTATTGATCTTTAGACGTTGGCTTTTTAAGCCAATACATCCCCGATTAAGGGCTATTATTTGTATAAGTTAGCACAGTAAAGGAGTATGTCCATATGAAGGGTTGATGGAGGACGCCAGGGACATGGTATATTGTCTATAACATTATATTGTGGTTCATATGTCGCTATGTTAGTAAAGTAAGGCCGTGTGGTTTCTCTTTGTTATGTTTCTAGCAGCTAGCCTTTTAGCTAAACCTATGCTGATACCATTTAGAAATAAAACACACACTGCTCCTGCCCTTATACGCCACGTATTGATGAGTTTTAAAGACGTGTGTTAGAATGTGTCTTATACGAAAAACATGTTCTGTGACTCCTGTATACCAACCAGAAGACGGGTTTCCGCTAGCTATGCTAAACTAGCTAGCACTAGGAGATAAGGCCGCCAGGTTTCACGTAAACATTTCCGTGTTATGAGTGTCAAATATGTATTTTAAATGAGTGTTGAAATGTCCACAGCAGTCGATTATCTGCTCAGACCATTTTTATTAAAATACATTTTACTTTATAGCTTGCAAATTAGATAACGTTAACACAACAAGCAACAAAGACGTTTTTGTTCTTTCTGAGCCTCAGATGAGGAAATGTGCCACTGTTTAGGAGAACAAGTATTGTAGCAATTGTCTGATTTCGCAGGGACTACGCGGTAACATTTATCATGTTAATGTGTCCGTTACTGAGAGTCAAATTCAGAACGGTTTTGTCTAAAGTGAATGACTTATGTAGCAGCTAGAGATAGTCTATTAGAGGTGATCTTTGCAAACTGGGAATCGAACCCCGAACCTTTCAGCTTGTAGTCAAACACCCGTACTACTATACTCAACCCCTTTTATGAAAAAAGGGGCATATTTGTGCTTATGTGTGTGCTTGCATATTTTCAACACATTTTAAGGCTGAGCGCACCCCACGTTCAGAACGAAAGAGGAGGGACTCGTTTGGGATGTTTGATGGTTATGACAGCTGTAGTGAGGAGTCCACCAGCAGTTCCAGCTCTGACGATAGTGAGGATGAGGTGGTTCCCGCCAGCCTGCCCATCATTAAGAACAATGGACAGGTTTACACTTATCCTGATGGCAAGGCGGGAATGGGTGAGTAAAATGCATGTTCATGACAATTGACCAAAAATATTCATCCAATATTGAGAATTCATCACAACCACCAATATGTATTAGTTGAACAAATGTCTTGTGTGGTCTATATTCAACAGCCACTTGCGAGATGTGTGGGATGGTGGGCGTGCGAGATGCATTCTATTCCAAGACCAAGCGTTTCTGCAGTGTATCCTGTTCCAGAAGTTACTCTTCCAATTCCAAAAAAGCTAGCATCTTGGCTAGACTCCAGGTACTTTCTCGGATGTACTCAGTGGTGTGACTTTGACATTAAATCCATAGAACTAGTTAGAAGTGATACACACGTCTGTTTACCTGTCAACGTGCTGTTGTTTTTAAGGGTAAACCACCGACGAAAAAAGCGAAGGTGTTACAGAAACAGCCTCTCATGGCCAAGCTGGCAGCTTATGCACAGTACCAAGCGAGTCAGCAGAACCAGGCCAAACTGAAAGCTGGTAAGCAATACAAAAGGCAATGAAAAACGTGTCTGTGGAATTAGTTGGCCCAATGCAAAACACCACCTCAACCTTCAAATGTTTGCCCCCCTCCCAGCTGTGGTCCCGGTCGAAAGCTTTGACTGGGGTCGATACATCGTCAACAATAGCACAGCAGGAGCCCCAGTTGGCTGTTTCAAGCATGTGAGTGCGTCCGATACTCAGACCAATATTAAAAGATAACCGTGTTTTTGTGTTAATCATATATTTGTATTTATCTGTGGTTGGTAGGCCCCCATGGGAACATGCTGGGGGGACATAGCGGAAGGTGTGAGGGTGGAGGTGCTCAACTCAGACACCACCCTCGCGACCAAAGTCTACTGGATAGCAGGGATCATTAAACTAGCAGGTTAGCCTTGGGCGTAATTTGGAGCTGTTACTGTTCTTTAATAAATGGGAATGCAATGTCATGCCTTTTACAACATTAACATTGTCGATTTTTATCTTTTTAACCTTTCAACCGTAGTTTATACTTAATAGACTGAATGGTAGTCCTTTGAATAGAAACCCCCAAAAATAAATTTGGACTGTATTTCATATGGAACAATATTGTGTGTTATATTCCTAATGTGTTTTCAGGGTTCAAGGCGCTGCTGCGGTATGAGGGCTTTGACAACGACACCAGTAAAGACTTCTGGTGTAACCTGGGCATCCCAGAGATCCACCCTGTGGGCTGGTGTGCATCCAGCAACAAGCCCCTTGTACCTCCAAAAAGTGAGTTCCTTTTTTATTTTTTTTGTCCCATATGTTTTTGTTTTGTTTCTGCTTGTCCTTGGACCACTTATGAATTGATTTCGAATCTCCTTCTTAGCCATACAGCTGAAATACTCCAACTGGAAGGCCTTTCTCGTCAAGCGCCTCACCGGTGCCAAAACACTGCCAGCGGACTTCGCCACCAAGGTGAGAAATAATCTCTCCCTCGATTGCTCTCTCTCTATTTCTCTCGATCTCTCTCTCTCTCAATTTGGTATTTATTTTACTCTCCATTTCCTAGGTGTGCATAGGGGCAATACATTTCAATACTCTTTAGTTTATGGCTAGTGGCTCACTTTTTTCTTTTTACACTCTTCTTGCTAGGTGCACGACAACTTGCAGTTCCCCTTTAAGAAGCTGATGCGCGTGGAGGTGGTGGACAAGAACCACCTGAGCAGGACACGGGTGGCCCTGGTGGAGCAGGTGATCGGCGGCCGCCTACGGCTGGTGTACGAGGACAGCCTGGATGGCTCGGACGACTTCTGGTGCCACATGTACAGCCCGCTCATCCACAACATCGGCTGGTCGCGCAGCATCGGCCACCGCTTCAAGCGCTCCGGTGAGTCTGTCACACTTTGTAGTCATGGGGATTCATTTATTTATAAATACTACTTTTTTTGGACTAAATATTCCTGTTTAGTATTACACACACAACAAGTCGGGACTGATAAGCGCTCCAAAATATATTTCCATGATAAAATAAATAAATAAAATGTTTTGCTCTTTAATGACAGAAGAGGGTTTGTTAGTAAACCAAGCAATATGTACAATTTCTGCATTTAAATATCTAAAACTACTAAACGTAAGTAATATATATGTTTTTGTACTAACATTATCCCAAATGTTTACAACAATGTCCAAACCCAGAGAAATCCGTAGTTTTATTCAAGGTAACGGCCCGTTACATTTGGTGAGGTCAAATGTCAGTGGCGTCATATCCACTTTAACCTTTAACTCCTGGAAAAATACACAAAAACAGTCATCCAGTAGAGACCTAATTTATTGATATATTTTAAATATTGATCTAGGTCACTACGATGGGCTTATATGACGTATGATCACCAAGCTAATGCAGCCTGCGATAGTTTCTTCCAATGTACACATATCGATAGTCAGTTAACCCTGTATTATATACAGTCTCTGTGTGTTACACCCACACCGTATCTCCACACACTGTTTTTTTTTTAACTGCTTTTTACTGTAACATTTCTATACACTTCTAAACAGGGATTTTATCGTTTGGGAGCATTTTGAAACGTGAGGTGTCTTCTGTTTAATTTAGTTTTAATTAGGATATTGTTTAGGCCAGGCTACTTTTTATTTAATTTATTGTGTAGAAATATTGACCCAATATTCAGCAACCACCACAAGTATAATCTAGTTCTGTGGGAAACACTAATGTGTACAGTTATTTTATAAACAACTTTCATCGGCTCACAAAATAATTTTTAGTGTGTTTGTTTTGACAATGAATAACCCATGATTAAATTCGCCACATAACATTACCCACAACTGTTTCGGTTCTCGAAACAGTTGTGAACATGATTTCTGCCTAAGTCACGTCAGATAGATTTTCACTGCGATTGTGGTGAAGAGAACAACTCCCATGTGCCCACACTACTTAACGACGTCACCAAACTACGTCTTTTGATACTGTTTGTTTGAGAGACCCCTAGCTGCAGAAATGACATATCTTTAATTGTAACAATGTAGCTGCCACTCAAATAGGCTGCAGCATGGACAACACATTGAAATCTGAGATAAGGTTGTGGTTGGGGTTCGAACTGTAGGGTTGCGGTTAGTACTGTAAGGTTACGGTTAGTACTAAGGCTTATGGTGACTACAGTAGGATTACTGTATGATTGGGTTAAGCACTGCAGCGTTAGTACTGTAGGGTTGTGGGTAGTTTTAAAATGTGGGAAAATTAGTATTAAGTGTTTTATTTTAATATTTTCAGATGTGACAAAGAAGATGGAGGGTCAAATGGACGCTCCCTCACCACTATTCCAGAAGGTACGGTTATTTAATATGATTTGATGATATACTACGATATAAGGGCGATAGAGTTTTTTCTATCTATGTATATATCTATAATGGATCTAGATCTATATATCTATCTATGTATATGTAATATCATATATATATAATATAATATATATATATATATTAAAATGGTATAAATGTTCCCTATGGAGAAAAAAGATAAAGTTCCCTTTTTTCTTTCCTTTCTGTTTGTGTTTGTGTGTGGGTGTCAGGTGAGAGATGTTGACCAGACTGGGGAGTGGTTCCGAGATGGCATGAAGTTGGAGGCCATCGACCCACTAAACCTCTCTGCTATATGTGTGGCTACTGTGAGAAAGGTGAGTCTACCTCTCTGCTGTATGTGTAGGTACTGTAAGGAAGGTGAGTCTATCTCTCTACTGTATGTGTAGCTACTGTGAGAAAGGTGAGTCTACCTCTCTACTGTATGTGTAGCTACTGTAAGAAAGGTGAGCCTACCTCTCTACTGTATGTGTAGGTACTCTAAAAAGGTGAGTCTACCTCTCTGCTGTATGTGTAGCTACTCTAAGAAAGGTGAGCCTACCTCTCTACTGTATGTGTAGGTACTGTGAGAAAGGTGAGTCTACCTCTCTGCTGTATGTGTAGCTACTCTAAGAAAGGTGAGCCTACCTCTCTACTGTATGTGTAGGTACTGTAAGAAAGGTGAGCCTACCTCTCTACTGTATGTGTAGGTACTGTAAGAAAGGTGAGCCTACCTCTCTACTGTATGTGTAGGTACTCTAAAAAAGGTGAGTCTGCCTCTCTAATGTATGTGTAGCTACTGTAAGACAGGTGAGTTACCTGCTACAATATTAACCACTACTACAAGTATAATCACAACAGCACTAACACAAATCCTTGCCTGTGTGCTGCTATAACGGTCTATAGAGAGTCTAGA
>OMKX01089821.1:0-10814 GCA_900302425.1 Brosme brosme
ATGCCCCAGACCCACCACCATGCCCTCCTCCTGCTGGGCACCGTGGCCAGCATGTTCCCCGTAAGCTGCACCCTGCACACATCGATACCCTGCACACATCGATACCCTGCACACATCGATACCCTGCACACATCGATACCCTGCACACATCGATACCCTGCACACATCGATACCCTGCACACATCGATACCCTGCACACATCGATACCCTGCACACATCGATACCCTGCACACAATTAATTATTCCTGCTTGTGTGCTTCTTTTCGAGGTTGGCTTAGTTGACGTCCGCTTCGGCCCTAGATTGACATTGGTCGGGAAAATGAAGTGTTTTAACCCCCAACCCTTTCCGTCCTCAGGAGAAGGTGCTGCACAACATCATGCCCATCTTCACCTTCATGGGGGCCAACATCATGCGCCTGGATGACTCCTACAGCTTCCAGGTCATCAACAAGACGGTGCAGACCGTCATACCCGCACTGATCAAGGTGAGTGCAAACTCACTGCGCATGACCTTCCATGCAGGGGTATTCCCCAAGGCAAGGCAGACCTGTTGCTAAAGCTAGCAAGCTAGACATGTGTTTTGGGGGAGTGGCTTTGGAGGTAGGCCTTAAGGGAGGGGTGGGATATTTTGGGGTTGGATACTTTCAAAATCAAGTTTATTTACAATGGCTGGTTTTGCCCATGTTGCCCATCGCAGCTTTCATAATGCCAATCCTTAATGCCTTATGAGAAAGTTGACATTGGGTTGGTGGAGATGGTACCAAGATAAGGAAGCTATTCCCTTCCTCCCTCACTTCGTTCCTGTGTTCTCTCTCTTTCCTCTAACTCTTCCTCCCTCTCCCCCTCTCTCCGCCAGGCCCACGAGGGCAGTGAGGGCCCTCAGACCAGCAGCATGGACGTGGTGGTCATCAAGATCGTGCACGTGTTCGTGGACGCCCTGCCTCACGTGCCCGAGCACCGGCGTCTGCCCATCCTGTCCCAGCTGGTGTCCACGCTGGGGCCCGCCCGCTTCCTCTGGGTCCTAATGCTGCTCCTGTTCAAGCAGCACGCCACCAAGACCGCCGGATCGGCTGCTGACAAGGCAAGACATAAATCATGTGGTTTTTATTACCTCTTGATTGATAGTATAATAATTCATACATTGATCATAATAAATAATAATAATCTTTATTTATAAACTTATATTATTAAAAGTATATTATAATTCATTTTATTTATGTAGCAAGCCAAATGCACTTAACAAAGGCAAAATGCAACGAGTGCAAAACAAAAAAGAAATGTTTTATACTTAATAATAAGTTAATTGAGTCTTACGATTAACCAAATGTGTGTTGCATTTACCCTTGTGTTCACTGTGTTAAAACTCCTTCAGAGTGGGAAGTGATTTCAGGCTATACGTATCTGTTAAGCGCACCATCACGGTACCCAGACCCTAATGGTTGACATGGTTCTGTTGGCCCAGGAGGTAGCTCTGGAGACGGATGTGGAGTTCTGGACCTCTCTGTGCTGTACCTTCGAGGTCTCTGCGCAGCTCACCTCCGTCATCCACATCATGCGGTACCTCATGGGCCTGCCCCAGGACAAGGAGGACGGTGAGAACCAGCGCCCCTGCACATTAATAAAGCCTTACGGTTGTTGTTGTTATAACGCTCTCTAACTGTCCTGCAACCACAGTCTAAATCAAAAAGTGCTTTTTTAAAATTGAATTTGCTTTCCTAGCTAGGAGCTGACATCTGCCCATAATAAATAAATTATTTAACCAACGCTGCCCTCCTCCACCAGATGTTCCTGTTACGCGAACCCCCGCACCCCGTCGAGGGGCGAGGAGAAAGGAGCAGCAGCAGCAGCAGCAGCAGCAGGAGGGGGAGGAGAAGGCAGAGGAGCTCCTCTTCAACGTGGAGGCCCACAGCAGCAAGGAGCTGAGGCACTTCAAGTTCCTCTCCGTCAACTTTACCGCCCAGCTGCTCGCCTCCAGCAGCTTCATCGGGAAGGTAGGACCACTAGTTCCTCTGAGGTGGTCTTCTGGAGTAGTCCTAGGGACCAGTAGCTCCTCTCCAGTGGTCTTCCAGAGTAGTGATTCTCATAGGGCACATAGGACCAGTAGTGGTCCTATATCATAGCAATAACTCCTCCTGATGTAATCTTTCTCAAAATTCATTTGTTTTCATTTTGTTATGTTTTCCTAAAAAAAATATTTTTGACATTCATTCTTTTTCTGTCTTTGTTGTTGCAGCTCGCAGATACCACTGATGGTGGTGAGGAGGACGGTCTTCTACAGCTGCAGCAGAGGTGTGTGTGTGTGTGTGTGTGTGTGTGTCTGTTTGTGTTTGAACATGGACCAAACACCCAGCGACGGTAATACAGTCTCAAAGGCTAACATTTTCGATGTCTGTTTCAGCCTGTTGGAGGAAACGCTACGCTACATCCACAGTGTGGCACGCTGTGTGGAGGACAACTCGGACAAGCCTACCGCTAAGTTCTGGAGAGCTCTGCTCAACAAGGCTTACGATGTCCTGGATAAGGTAAGCTAGCAGTGCTAACGCCATGCATCTTCCCACTGCCACTAATGGTGCTGTTACTGGGACAATATTTCTATATACTGTTGCTCATTGTCATTGGTAATAATGATCGTTTGAACTTTGTAGCGCAGATCAAAGAATTATTCCTAAAATAAGTGTGAAGGTGCTAGGGTGGGGAAGTTAGGCCGCTTGACGAACTTCCATTCAGTTCACTTTCAATAATAAATTTTTTGTGCAGAAAATCAGGTGGTGTAATAATTTAATATTTGTATTTGATATATTTTTTCCCATTAAAAACATGTAACATTCCAATAACGGTGCAACGTCTTCTGTTACAAGGTGAACTCCCTGTTGCCCACGGATACCTTCATCATGGTGATGAAGGGGCTAATGAGCAATCGCCTGCCGTCGGTCAGGAGGAAGGCCATGGAGCTGCTGAACAACAAGCTGCAGCACAAGACCAAGTGGGAGGAGCAGCAGGTACGCACGCTCGCTCGCTCACCGGCTCGCTCCATACGAACACACCATCTCCTGAGTCACACACACGGCATTTAATGCAGCTGACAATCTATACCATCATCTCCCTTATTGATCCAAAGCTCTTGGATTAGAGGCACTTGGCGGCGTCCTTTGTTTTCATTTTATACATGTACATTCACCTAAATAACATCAGACTTTAACATATATTTGAATGTACATTCATTAAGCACTGGCTAAAACAGAAGAGTCAGTTTGTGATTTCAACGTATTTAACGCTTCCCTGCCAGGTCGCGGTGCTCCTGCGTCTCTCGGACGACCTTCTGAGCATCGTGGGTAGGGGTCACGGCCAGGGCGCGGAGGAGCCGATGGAGGAGGAGCAGAAGGAGGAGCAGGCCATCAACCGGCAGACGGCGCTGTACAGCCTCAAGCTGCTGTGCCGCAACTTCGGCGCCGACCACCCGGAGGCGTTCGTCCCCGTGCTCCAGCGCGCCGTGGAGGTCGCCACGGCGACGGAGGAGGAGAAGAATGTGACGGGCAGCGCCCTGCTCTGCATCGCCGAGGTGGCCAGCGTGCTCAAGACCCTGGCCATCCCTCAGCTGCCCCGGTGAGGAGAAGGGAGCGCACTGGTTGCCGTGCTTTATGTCCATCCACGCTTACGGTCACCCACTCACCCCGGCGGTGCTTACGTCACGCTTTGGGGTCCTGTGCTAATTGAAACTGAATTGAAGGGGCGTTAACAGGGGAGGCAACAGCCCTGCCCCAGAATGACATAAAAAAAACCTGAAAGCATTTTTCAGGGGGTTTGGTTCTCCTTTAACATGGTGGTCCTGTAGAGCACGGCATTAAAACCATACCAGGGTTAGATTCCCACGTGGGCCCACCCCATGGAAGGAATGTATGTACTCAAAGACCACAGTATTGTGAAACACACACTTAAAGCTTTCTCATGTCCAATGCCATGTATAATATTAAGTCAAAATGTGAGAAACGAAGTATCACTAAAGGTTTGTGTCTGTGTCAGACTGATGCCCGCTGTGCTCGAGACGATGGCGGAGAGGAAGGACCTGCTGTCCAACGAGATCTACCTGCTGAGCGCCGTCACGGCACTGCAGCGCGTGTCCGAGACGCTGCCCCACTTCATCAGCCCCTACCTGCACGCCACCGTCTCCCAGGTCAGTCACCACACCTCTTTACTCGGCACGGTAGCCCCGGGCTGCCCTGGAAACGCTGCGCTTGGCGGCAGCACCAGATTATTTTTTGTTAAAAAAACAATCTATGCACAAAGAATGATCTCATGATTTACGAGTGAAAGTGGTGGTTGTCGCGTTCGCTATCGAGAATGGAAGCGTGGCTGTTTTTTGGGGGTTAAGACATCGTTATTATGGCGGTGCTTCCCAGCCGCATGTGTTTTCACGTAATAACTTCATTCATACAAGTTATAGCGTAATGATCATTACAACATGAGGTTGGTCTTTAAGTCTACAGAATCTTGTGTAACTCCTTAAAGTGGAAATCTCAAAGATTTCAGTTTGTTTGGCAATGAGTGGTAATTTTCCTCAGAGATGAGAACAGTGTCGCCAGACACCCCGTCGTAACAGGCATAATACTGCAAATGCAAGGGCGTGCACCGTGGGCCGTTTGCTCAATCATCATTATGTTACCTCATTCTGCAATACATAGTGACCAAATATACATTTTTAGTTACATGCAAATCTTTGAGATTGCCACACAACTGAATATATTAGACTTCAGAGTCTTTAATCATCTTGTAATTGAAAGAAGGTTGTAATTATAAGTGTTATAATTCCCTATGATTGATTTGAATAAATGCTCTATGCCCTCCAATGATATGCCCCCAACACACACGTTCTTCACTGGTTCCCATCATCCAGGTGTGTCGGATAACCCGGCTAGCAGAGACTTCGGCCACGTCCCCTCAGCTCTCAGCCCGCCTCACCTCCCTCGGCTCCACCCTGGCCACCAAGGTGGCCCCCAGGGTCCTGCTGCCCACCCTCACCAAGTGCTACAACGACATGGTCCCCGCAAAGCAGGTGTGTGAAACGACGTTGAACGCGGGGACATTGCCCAAACATTTAGATCGGAAGACATTTTGTCATCGTGGATTGTAATCCAATATTGTAATAAAAATCAGTTTCTTTCTTTGTGCAGAGCCATCTGGGTCCCCTCATGTCCATTATGAAGGGACACATCACCCACATGGAGAAGGATCAGCTGAACTCCCACCAATCAGAGCTCACCTCCTTCTTCCTCACTGCCCTGGACTTCCGCGCCCAGTACTGCCAGGTAGTAGTAGGCCCTGCCCTCCATGTCCGTCTTGCTCTTTTCCCCTTCTGTTGGTCCAGCGGTCCATCACTGTTTGTCCAGGAGTTTTAAGCGCACATATTCCTCCACACTCGAGGTTACCAGTCATAATACAACTGACCCGTTGCCATTCCGGGGTGCTGTCACTAAGCATCTGAGCGGCCATGTTTATTCCTCTCTGACAGGGTGATCTGCAGAAGACGGAGGAGGTGGAGGGCTTCACCATCGACTGTCTCCTCGCCATGGTGATGAAGCTCTCAGAGATCACCTTCAGACCACTCTTCTTCAAGGTATCCAGGAAAATCTTTATTTGTGCCTTTTACGTATTTGGAGGTTTGCTGTTTCACCCCCATGTGTGCCGATTCCGTTTTAGATTGTTCTATTCTAAAATTATCTACTGTCGTCATCGTAGATTGTAATATTTCTAGACTGCTTCATTTTGGATCGTTCTTCGTACATTTTTTTTTCTAGATAAAACCCAAATTTGACAGTACTTTTTTATGGTACTTTTTCTAGATTAAAGGGATCAGCTGTTTTCGAGTTTACAATTCTTTCTTGATTAAAGCAGTCAACTGTCATTTCGATGGTAGCGTTTCAAGATTAAAGTGTCACCAGATGTTTTACCCAGGTCAAGTGTTCCGACATCTCCAACCCTTATAAATCCTGGTGTTCTCTGGCCTCTCCTCCAGCTGTTCGACTGGAGCAAGACGGAGACAGAGGGAAAGCAGAGGTTGCTGACCTTCTACCGGCTGGCCGACCGCATCGCAGACCGCCTCAAGGGTCTCTTCGTGCTGTTCGCCGGGAACCTCGTCAAGCCCTTCTCCGATCTCCTCCAGCAGACCAACGTCGCTAAAACAGGTGGGTCCTGTCAACAAGTTTGGTTTCACCACTTTTAATGGTCATCGGATCAGAAGAAGGAATGTGCTGACTAGACCATTTTACTTTGGTTATTTTTTTGGCCAAGCGCACACTTGAAACAAACAATTGCTGAGTTATGGTTTATTGCTGAATTCTAACTTAGATTTATTTCTGAGGTGTGTGTGACAGATTGCTCACCCCTGTTTATAGAATCGATAACAAGGAGATTCAAGCTTTTTGCATGATTTTTTCAAAGCACATTTCAATTATCCTAATTTTGTATTTGGTAAATAAACCAGACAAGTTTTAAAGAGTTTAGGCAGGAAACAGATTCAGTTAATGTTTGGGTCCAAAATGACCTTCAATATCAACTAACGTGGTTGCTAATTCTCCCTCCGACCAGACGAGGCACTGTTTGACTCGAAGGACGGGGTGGAGAAGAGCACCATGCTGCTGCACCACGTGCTGGACTGCATGTTCAAGATCTTCATGTACGACACGCACCACTTCCTCAGCAAGGACCGCGCAGAGGCCCTCATGGGGCCCCTGGTGGATCAGGTGGGTCCGAGCGTCACCGCTTGAAGACGCATGATCAAAGTAAAAATAAATTCAACCAAATGTGGGCTTTATAGGTAAAGCAAAAATATAGCATGTAGGATATAGGTTAAGCTAGCTGAACTCTTTCAATGTTTTGGTGCCGGTATCTGCACTCTATTGAAAGGACAGTTAAGTAAGTGTAAAGAAATGTGGACTGAATTCCCGGTGAATTCTGTGATGCCTTTTAAGCAAGTCTCACAGGTCTCACATTCATTTAGAGAATAGGTTGTGGGATGGATGGGGGAGAGCAGTAATTCCTCGAGGTAAATTATCTTGCTCTCCAGCAGAAATATATATTTTATAACATAATGTTTAAAATAAAAAATTCAAATAAGATACAATGCTCCAGTTACGCTTTCTAAAGCCATAAACCTATAAAGGTTGTCGTGGTGATCATAAACGTTGTTCTTCAGTTGGAGAACACCCTCGGGGGGGAGGACTCGTACCAGCTCCGAGTGACCCAGCACCTGGTGCCCTGCCTGGGCCAGTTCTCCGTTGCCATGGGCGATGACACGCAGTGGAAGACCCTCAACTACCAGGTCCTGCTCAAGACCCGGCACAGCTCGTCTAAGGTAGGAACCCTACACACGCGCAAACCGAGTTGGTTTCTATGGGGAGGTTCTTGGTTCAACCCCCGACGTCCACAGATCCCTAAACCCCACCCCCCCCTCCCACACCGTGGCCCTCACAGCAAGAAGGTCCTGGGTTCAAACCTCAGGGTGGGGGACCTTTCTGTGTGGCGTTTTTATGTTCTCCCCTTGTTCACGAGGGTTTCATCCCGCACCGCAAAAAAACCTGCAAATCAATCCTCCTGCCCTGCCCATAACCAAGGCAAGCACTACACCTGGGGTTGGTTCCCGCAGAGAAGGAATTCCCCCATGGGGATTAATAAAAGTATAACAAATTTAAATAAATACCTGCTCCTTAATGACCTGAATCTGATTCACTGCAAGTCACTTTGGATAAATGCTAAATGACATAAATAGTAAATATGTAATATGTGTGGTAAATTAGCTTTGAGCGATTTTTCCTCTTAACAATAAATATGAATGTTGCCGACGTCGTTGGCTTCAGAGACAAGGAGTTGTACATCAGCGTGTGTTTTAATAGATGAAGCCAGCCAGGAGTAATTGTAAAAGTTAACCAGCTGAGTTTCCTTCACGTATCTGGAGGGTGTTGGGCACATATGACAGCATGATATCCAAAGGAGAGTTCCATCCATGGCTCACATTCCTGGAAACCTCCATTCACCCCCTGGTCTCCACACCGCCCCCTATGTATAGGTGCGCTTCTCCGCTCTGCTGATGGTGATGGAGCTGGCCCGCAAGCTGAGGGAGAACTACATGGTCCTGCTGCCCGAGACCATCCCCTTCCTGGCCGAACTCATGGAGGGTAAGTTGGCCGGCGGCTAATCATAGCACACCCCAGTCACTTTGGGTCAAACGTAGGGATGCACCAGTCCGATAACGGCCTAATATGTTAATATGTGGTGCTAGTATTGGAAGCTCGAGTCATGCGTAGCTCCGATCCAAACTTCCTATGTTGTGAAATCAAAGCTGCTAGTATATATTTTGTAAGTTCATTGTCCATTCGAAACTTAGCTTTGAATGTGTGGCAGATCAATAGGATCACTACTTCTACATATAATACCCGTGTCATTTCTCACCATTCATAAAAGTCAGTCAAACCGTGCACACATCGCATCATTTTCATGATTAATCCAAAAACATTTCAGATCATGTAATATTTGTCAGGGATTTTGTCACCTCGATTTGTGATAACCTCAATCAATTGCTACAAAACTTTAAACAATAAAAAAAAAAACTATTATATTAAATAATAAAAATGTCCTAAAGTTGAACTACATTCAACCTAACCTCTGCGACACAAGAGTGTCCCACGTTTATACATGCCCGTTCTTCTACTTTCTCTTTGACTATTTGATGTTGCTTTAGGTTTACAGCCCTAGCGCCTGTAGGTTTTGGGTTGACCTAACTATTTATGTTCCCCTTGTTCAGATGAATCCGAGGAGGTGGAACACCAGGTCCAGAAGGTCATCCAGGAGATGGAGAACATCCTGGGGGAACCTCTGCAGAGCTACTTTTAATTCACGCACCGCACTATACCACACTACACACACATAACTCCACCTTTGGTACTTCCAGTTAGCAGTAAATGCTATATGGGTGACTATACTTTAAATGCCTTTAGAAGGACTTAAGGTATTCAGAAATGTAAAACACCGGCTTGAATATATTAGAATGGCTCCTCAGCGAATATATCTAAAGGTCTGCCGCAGCCACAAAGATCTATAGGTGGCCATTTTGGAAAGACTAACCATTTCCATGCATTATCTCAAACGTACACAAGACCCATTGTGTAAATCGGATCATTTTCACCAACCAACAAGGAATTGTTTACAGAATGACATTTTCCATGTCAGTGCTGTGGTTGCATTCAGGCCTACGTATGTGTCATTTATTTTGGCCGCCTTTGTCAAAACTCAAAGTGGTGTTAATATTTTGTATTTAAGGTCCAATCAGTGTGAGTGAGTATCTTTAAGAAGTAGATGCTTTTTGTCATCTTTGATGGTTACTTTGTGCCTTTTTATATAAAGTAGACTTAATTGAATGGAGTAGGAATCATTAATAAAGATAATTTTCTTGTATCTTCCAAATTATGTATACATGTTATGCGTTTCTGTATTTGTTATATATCAAGATGTAATTCATCATTAAAATGTACACATCTATTGGCTAAGAAACATATTATAGTAGCCTATAATTGTCTTCATTCAAATAATTGGATCCCATCTGTCTTATACAAATGCTGTAAATGAAAAAAAGACCATAACTACTATTTTGTGGATAGGAATGGAGTGTAACACTTTTCTAAAGTAGAGCAATTACAACCATTGCTGATCTTTCTCTCGTTCGCAGCTGTTAATTAACGTCACTACACGTTGTAGGCCTAGGCTATATAGGGTGTTTAATCCATGTTCAATTCAGCTTCCCTCTCGTTTCTTAGCATTATTTTCACCTGGATCACCACGTCTTTTCTCGCTTTAGTAGGCTACTCAGAAAGTAGCTTATGGATCCATATTTTAGACTTCTACGACTGTTCAATGTGAATTCATTGTGCGCAGACCTACATCTATTCTCGGTGTTCAGTGTGGCCTTTTAAAAATCCAAAAAAACCTTTAAAATAATATATATATATCAATACCGACTATTGTTAAAGAATGTTTTGTTCACACTTGTTCTACCGATTACTAAATGGCTGCCTATAAATTCAATTGTGTGTCCACTAGATGGCATCCAACGACCCTAAATAGAAATCCACATTCACTCCGGTAATAGTAGTCAAATATGCGTCAAACGCAGACTAAACCGATATTATGAGGGGTCAAACAATAGGTGTTCTTCAACCTTGGGGAGGTTGCTCATCCGGCACTGATCCTCCCCCCCACTACACTCTCCATCCCCTTGCCCCTCTTGCCCCGCATATATGCATGTTTTAATTTACATATCTTTATATTTTTCTTTTTTTTTTCTCATTCATTTCTTTAGCGATATATTTCGTTTCTCTCTTTTTCTCTCAGTATGCTGGTGTGGCAACAGAATTTCCCCTTTGGGGAATAATGAGCTCTTTCTTTCTTTCTTACTTACTGGCTTGTAGCAGTTGTTTTACAATTTATATACAACTCAATAATTGCAGTACACTATTGTTGCCATACAGTGGTGCTATGGTACAATGTGAGGTGGGAATGTTAAAATGCTCTACATCATGGTTTCTCAACGGGGGCGGTACCGCCCCCTGGGGGGCGTTCGCACAACCTAGGGGGGCGCTGGGAACTTGAGAAAAAAAAAAAAAAACTTTTTTTTTATTTTGGGATTTTAAACTTTCATTTGTTTTCAAATATTTTTGGTGCAAAAATAGGCTACCTGAAATAAATAGCCTATTTTCATTGATGGGTTTCTAACCCTATTTGATTTTAATGAAAGCCCAGCAGGAGAGAGCTTTTCTAAGCACAGGGCT